>JAGYYJ010000285.1:0-115090 GCA_019671005.1 Hibiscus mutabilis | reverse complement strand
TTTATCCTCTACTAATGGGTTTGTTTTCTTCCAGGTATGGATGCTTCTTGGATGGATGTTGCGCCAATGCGTACCCTTTCATTTCCCCAATCTCTCTATTGTTACGGGGTGATTGTTTGTCGCCATTCTTGGCGCGTTTTAGATCCCTTTGGATCGTTATTTACTCATATCTCTGATCTTCTCAGATTATATGTTTTATTTGGAGCCTTGTCTCCTTTGTCCACCATACAGTGTTTTGTTTGTGTGGCTTTGCTTGGGGACTACAACAATTTGAATTTCAGGCATTTGTGGTAGGAATTGCCTCTGCTCAACTCTGGCCGGTGCCTATCTGATCGGTGTATATTGGCTTACTCGTTTAGCAGAAGATACATGGCGCCCGGACCTCTAGATTTTCTTTTTGGTTCTTTGATCGAGAAGTATGATGCTAGGGTTACATAGCCCGTGCTGCTCTACCCCGTGACCATATCCCCACTCAGTTTGCATCGATCCATGTCCACGCTTCTCGGACTACTCGAGTGGTGCATGAATCCTAGGTTCAATCTTCTCGGAGTAGGTTCTCATATGGCGCGGTCTATTCCTAGGTGTTGTGATCAGTTCGGTGCTCGGTATGTTAGGCTCGTGCGAAGGGGAATGCCTTGCTCGGTTATGCTCGGCAAGTATTGGTGTGCATGCTTGAGTGCCTGCCTCTCGGATGGCCCCATCGGTCCATGCTACTCGGTGCTTTATTTCCCTGATGGCTGACTCTATTTTCGCTTGCTTAGGTTACTTAAGCTTTACTGCTGAAGAGCAGGATGTGGTCTTTACACCGCCCGTTGCAATGGAGCTAACTTCAGAGGAATTTACGTGCTCTCTATTGGGCAAAGTCATCTCGAAAAAGCCCATGGATGGGGATAGTCTTGGCCGTGTTTTTCATTCCATCTGGAGGGATGATAAGATACAATCCATCTCTGAAATCCATTCAAGTTTTTTTCTGATAAAATTCTTCGTGGTTTCCAATAGATATAGTGTTCTGAAACATGGTCCTTGGGAGTTCAATAAGCACTAGTTTGCCCTTGAACCAATGGACCCGAAGCTGACTATTCACAACTATTCCTTCTCTTATATGAGAATTTGGGTCTGATTCACAATATTCCTTTTAGCCTGATGAATGTCGAGCTCGCACGTTCCCTTGGGGGTTGCATTGGGAAAGTTGTCATGTCCGATTCCTGGATGGAAGAAGGCAATTTGGTGGAATTCCTGCACGTTCGGGTGTTGATGGATGCCCAAAAACCTCTACGCTATTGTGTTGCTCTCGGAAGGCCTGTAAATAAGTCTCAACTGTGCCCGCTTCAATATGAACGACTTCCCTTTTTTTTCCATGGTTTCGGCATCATAGGGCATTTGGCTACGAAGTGTCGCTTGGTCAAGGTGGATGTTCAAACAAAGCTGCAATATGGAGATTGGCTCCGCGCCCCTCAGCCAAAGAAACAGGGTTCTCAAAGGCCCCGAGGTCGTCTCATCTCGTATGAAGAAGGTTTGTCAATGGATCCTATAGGAAAGGTTGCGCCTAATCCCTTGATCGTTACCCCTGCGCAATCGAGCGATGCTGTAGCCGATGAAGGCTCGGAGCAGGATACGACCGTGTCAAATGGAAAAAGCAATAAAGGTCAGGATCAGGTGCTTGAGCGTGTCGAAAATGCCAGGTCAAAGTCAGTTCAGAGGCCGATCTTGAGACAGTTGGGATGGATGAGCAGGCTTGTGCTGGTCCAAACAAGCACAACCGAGGTGCTGGCCCTATCACCGAGTAGGCTGCTGATGGGACCGAGCAATTAGGTACCTATGCAGACCTTGAGACTGAGCAAGCTGCTGACGCTATGACCTAGCAACTTGATACTGATATAGGCCGTGTGACAAAGCAAGTTGCTCGTGCTATGACCGAGCAACTCGTTACTGATATGAGCCTTGTGATCGAGCAAGCGGCATATGTCGTGACCAAGTGACTCAATGTAGATGTCGATCCTGTAACTGAGCAATCTGGTACAAGCACAGGCATAACCAGGCATGTTGCAGATACATCGTTGACCGGGCAAACCATGGTTCACTCAGCTCCTACGGACGGGGAACTCGACTCTACTGCTCCCGAGTGGTTTGACCTTGTCCTGGGTGCGGCCAATGGCCATTTGGCCAATTGCATTGATGATTTTTTGATTGATGACAATTTTATGACGGATGTTGTGCTAGATGCTGTCGAGGAAAGCCTCCGATGGTAGCTGCTAATATTGTGACTGGCAACAACCGAGGGGAAGCTATCCGTCCCATTTTTGGCTTCAGACGCCTGCGGTCGCATGGTTGTTTTGAGCCAAGTGACAAATATAAGAATTGGGACCTGCTTGACTGTTTGCGTTCTTCTTTTTCACGGCCTTGGCTTATTAGGGGAGATTTTAATGAAATTTTGCATGATTCAGAGAAACAAGGTGGCCGAAGAAGGTCAAAAATCACATGGAAAGCTTCCAAGATTGCCTTACTCGCAATGACCTTTATGATTTTAAGCCGACTCAAGGATGGTTCACCTGGACTAACTTTGGGCCTCGTACTTCACCTATCCTTGAACACCTAGATTGTTTTGTTGCAGACATCCGTCGGCGATCTATGTTCTCCGAGTTTAGAACCTTCTCAGAATATACTACTCATTCGGATCACAGTTTCCTCATCTTGGACACGACTTGGGCCAAGGCCCATCCACGTCCTCGCTCTCGTGATGATTTCTTTCGTTTTGAGGACTATTGGGCACAAGAAGAGGGGTGCATTATAACGGTGCAAGCTACTTGGCGTCACACTAAGGGATCAATTGTTGACAAGCTTGTTGTAGTGGGTGAAGCCCTAAAATCTTGAAAAAATAGTCATTGGGACAGCTCTTGGAAGAGGATTACAAATCTTCATAATCAGATAAATTCGTGCCGTAACCACCATCTTTCCACTGCTGATATAGAGGTTTTTATTACTGCAAAATATGAACCCAACAAAACTGCCACAAAATAAGATTAAATAAAATTTTATGAGCTAAAGCATTTGATTATGGGCTTTGGAATATGATTATATAGCTTAACTTCAATTTTAGAACATTTTACTTGGTTAAAATTCCAACGGGTCCACTTTAAAGCCCACTTAGACATGCACACCTTAAACCCCAACAAAATGACCGCAAAATAAGATTAAATCAAAATTTATAAATTAAAATATTTACTTATGGGCTTTTGAACATGATTATACAGTCAATTTTAGAACTTTTTACTTGGTTAAAATTCCAACGGGTCTACTATAGGGCCCATTTAGACATGCATGCCTTAAACCCTAACAAAACACCCGAATAATAAGATTAAATAACATTTTATGACTTAGAATATTTTTATGGGATTTTGAACTTGATTATGTAGCTTAACCCTTTTCAAAACTTTTTATTCGGTTAAAATTCCAACGGGTCCACTTTAAAGCTCATTTAGACATGCATGCCTTAAACCCTAACAAAAAGAACGAAAAATAAGATTAATTCAAAATTTATGAGTTAAAATATTTTAATATGTGGTTTTGAATATGATTATATAGCTTAACCTTAATTTTAGAACTTTTTACTAGGTTAAAATTCCAGCGGGTCCATTGTAAAGCCAATTTAGATATGCACACCTTAAACCCCAACAAAATGGCCGAAAAATAAGATTAAATCACATTTTATGACTTAAAAATATTTAGTTATGGGCTTTTGAACATGATTATATAGCTTAACCTCATTTTTAGAAATTTTTACTTGGTTAAAATTCCAACGGGTCCACTATAAAGCCCATTTAGACATGCACGCCTTAAACCCAACAAAACGGCCACAAAATAAGATTAAATCAATTTTTATGAGATAAAATATTTGATTATGGGCTTTTTAACATGATTATATAGCTTAACCTCAATTTCAAAATTTTTTACTCGGTTAAAATTCCAACGGGTCCATTGTAAAGCTCATTTAGACATGCAGGCCTTAAACCCCAACAAAACGGCCAAAAAGTACGATTAAATCACAATTTATGGCTTAAAATATTTAGTTATGGGATTTTGAACATGATTATAGAGCTTATCCTCATTTTCAAAAAAATTTACTAGTTTAAAATTCAGCGGGTCCACTGTAAAGTCCATTTAGACATGCACGCCTTAAACCAACAAAAACGGTCACAAAATAAGATTAAATCAAATTTTGTGGGTTAAAATATTTGATTATGGTATTTTGAATATGATTATATAGCTTAACTTCAATTTTTCTCTCTCTTTTTTTCTCCAAACGCTCTCAACCCTTCTTCCTTTCTTTGCCATCCGCCTTCCACCACCGCCGCAACACCTCTACTTTGCTCCTCCTTCCACCACCGCAACACCACTACCTCTCATATCTCTTTGCTGCCGTGGTTTGTTTTGCTTGGGATGTTGACTATGGAATCAACGTTTGAACAGTATAGGGCTGCTGTCTTCCGAGTTTTGTTGCCACAGTTCCACCATGGTTTAAGGCTGATCCAAGTTTTTGGGAGTGCATATTATGGTTTGAGAGGTGAGTCTTTTACATCACACACCCCTTCTCCTCCATTGGATGGTATTCATTGGTTGGCAATCTTCGATTAGCCTACGGTATATTCAGGTTACATGTCAACTCTTTGTTTATTTTGCTATAATCAGCACCTTGAAGGCTATATCATGTGGCCAGAATTACTCAACATGCATTCGCTTCACTTCCATATCAATTTTTTCACCTTACTTCTTCACCTATATTATCAGCATAATTTGGTTTTCACCTTCTTCTTGGCAAGATTGATTTCCTTGATTAGTTTGAATATAGACTATAACAATATCGATTCAAATTATTTATACGATATTACTCTCTTTGCCTCTCCGGTGAAAGAGTTTATTGCCTACCTTAGGCTTTCTTCCTGGTCCTCTAGACCATGGTTGCTTTTCTCAAATAATACTTGCCTCTATAAATGTACTATCTCAAAGATCTACTTGGATGCTCTTGTATTCACCATATTCAGACCTATTGTACATATCTACATTACGTATAACTATGGGAGTTTTAATTTGGCTTCCTTGGATACTGAATTCAATCAAAATGTTAACTGTTTTTCTAAATTTCTCAATTATACTTACTGTCTTATTTTTAGTCTAATCAAAATTTTCCTTCTCCAAAATGGCAATGGGAGATTTAATATCAATTTCACTTCCAAAATTGTAAACAAATTTCACATACATCTTTCCTTTACAATTCTTATTGCTCGTATCTTGATATCAAAATCAAGTATAATCAATACCGAAGTCACTCCTAATTTTATTGGAATACCTATATTCTTTTTCTACCATAAGAATCCATATTCCGGATTCAAGGAAAGCACATCTTCCAACCTTTTACTTTCTCAAATTAATAAAATTAGTATTACGTCCTCCACTTTTGGATACAATTCTTATCACCTATTAATCTTCAATGATATCGCCACTATGATTCGATTCTCAACCCTTGACTTATTTAAAATTATACAGTAATTTATTTCCATTTTGGATACGAATCCTTCTCAAATATTACTCTTCGTTTCCGTTTCCATCTTGACCTAAGGAGGACCATATGCTATTTTAAAAACAATGGACTAATATACATTTATAACATTAAATGGAACCGACTCCCATTTAGACTTTCCCTGTATATGCTCTTAGGCAATCCATTTATACCAAAATCACCATCAATCTTAAAAGGTAATATTCGATTACCAATTTACAGCCAATATATTCAACGCTGGAATTTCTGCGTCTAATTACCACCATTTTCCATTTTTTCCGTTTAATTCCTCAATAATTGGTCATGGGAGACTTACTCTCAATAGCTATTTCAATCTCGTTATTATCCCTAACATTACTACTACTCTAATTGCATTTACTGACACAAATCCTCTTCCCAATTCCAATTGTTTATCTCCTTTTATGTCTCCACTCTTAACCAACTTGGCTTTCTTTTTTCAAAATACTTCCAAACGTCTCATTACACATCTTTGACCAATTTGTTTCATATAATGTTTGCTACCGGCCATAACACCAATTAAGAACGATCCAATAAATATTTGGATGAATTTATTACCTTTTTTCCTTTCCACCAGCTCCTATATTTTGCTGCTCCTAATAAACTTCCCTTTTACAATTCAAATACCAATCAATTCCTTCCCCATATTTTTACAATCCCGGTCAATGTCTCCTTATATTATTAAAATTGCATTAATTAGATCCCTTCCTACTATATCCTCGCTAAATTCCAATTTCTGGAAAGGTTCACCTTTCCTTTTTACACTCGACACACTTATGTTAACAAACCCGTTCACTCTTAATTTTAAATCCATTTTCCCTCTTTATGGCTGATTTTTTAGGAAACTAGATCAAGGTAAACCTTCTCTTTTTGTTATTCCCTCTTCTCGGGTAATTTTCCTTAATTCGACTTGCCTTAGCTCCTTTTCCACCAATATTAAATATATCTTCTTTATCTCTTTCACTCTCCATTCCACATATACTTGTGTTTCTTCTTCCAGTTCGCTCCAACTACTCTCGATAGCAATGGCCTCTGAATCCTTCATACAATAATTAGGAGAACTTAATTTCACCTCTGAAGAACAAGGGGTGATTTTCAATCCTTCCTTCAACTGGGATTCCCCTATTGAAGATGATGACTCCACTCTCATTGGAAAGATAGTCTATTATGCCAAAAACATCGATGGTCAAGCCTTAATCCGTGCTTTCCAAACCATTTGGAAGAGTAGTAATGTTGTCTTTATATCGATGTTGAAAACCAACATCTTCCATATCAAATTTGCCTCGGCTGCAAAAAGAAAAGAGATTTTGCAACGTGGACCTTGGACATTCAAAAATGAATGGCTAGAGCTGGCTCCATTTGTTTTGAAACTCTCTATTAATGAGTACTCTTTCACCCAGATGAGAATTTGGTTAGAATCCATAGTCTTCCGACCATATTGATGGCAAACGATCAAGTGGCAGTTAACACTGGACGATCTCTGGGTTCCTTATTGGAACCGTTGTTCAGACAGACACACGCTACATTGATGGGAACATGGTCGACTACCTCCATGTCGGGGTTATTATGGATGCTACCAAATCGCTGCGCTGGTGTGTGGCGATAGGTGGCTCTAGGTCTTCACCAAAACTTTGCCCACTACAATATGAACTATTGCCTATTCTCTGCCACGACTGCGGTATCGTTGGCCACTTGGTAGCATCTTGCACAACTATTAAGTTCACTACTTCAATAAAGTTACAATACGGGGACTGGCTCCGCTTCACCCCTCCTAAGTCTAAAGGAGGTCCATCCCAACTAAAAGGGCGAATCCGATGCCATGATGATGAATCATCTTCCAAAATGCCCCTGTAACACCCCTTTCCCGTATCCGTACATCGGGTATGAGTAAAAAATGTTACAACTTCTTTAATAAAAAATCAGGGTAATTTAAAATTTTCAGAAAATTTTTCGATGATCATCCATCCTAAAATTTCTCTAGCCCAAGCACGCTTAACTTTATTTAAAATCGACATAAATTATTTATTCGAGTTTCAATCATAAATCAATTATCTTAGCATGCAACTCATTACCTAAGTTTACTCTTAATTTTGAATCTTTTCAGAAATACCAATTATCATGAAACCACAATGAACTTTAAAGGCCAATCTTGTCTTCAATACATTGAAATGGTTTCAATGTATCATTCCCCCACCCCTCAAAAATATTCGTCCCCGAATCTAAATCGGTGGATGGAGGAAGTTCATTAAAGTACCATGGAAGAAAAGAAGTTTTGATGGATTCTTGTGAAGACTTTTTGTGACGCACAAACTTATTTTGATCACAAGGTAACGCGTTTATCACATCCTCTTCACAAAAAGTCTGAATTTCATTGAAGGATAGTGGTGTAGGAGGAATTTTGGCTTTCGCAAGTATATCTTCGGCAAAACTCTCATAAGTAGCATCCTCACCATCGTCCAAATAATGGATTTCAATATCATTAGAAGACATGAATTCAGCCAACATTATCTCTCAAAATATTTTTCTTGAAAATAGGACTTATCTGTACAATCATAGCCCGAATGATCTAGTTGACAACAATAATGTCATCGAGTCCCCAAAAGGGTAAAATCCAATACATTGCTCAAGGACATCCTGAAAAGTAAAAAAAACACAAAGCAAATCCTCACCGTTATTCACTCCAAGAAAGTTATGTTGAAGGTCAATCCTACCAATGAACCCAAAGAAGGGTTAGACATCAATAGAGTTATAGTTGCAAAGAGAAAGAAAGATATGCAACTTTTGGTCCCACTAACACAATGAAATAATAAAGTGCTAGAATATGTATAAGAATAAAAAAAAGCTAAAACAAAGGAAAACTAATAGTTAAGAATGAAAGAAAATCAGGAAAAATACCCGAAAACCCTAGAATTGTGCAGCAACTTGACCTACTTTGTTGGAGGTACTCCCAATCTCAAAAAATTATGAAATTTTGTGTGGAGACTCCTTCAATGGTGTAGATCTAATCTCAAATTTTGGGCTCAAAATTCTTTCGTTTAATTTTTCTGTTTTTTCTATTTTTTTGAATTTTTCACCCAAAAACGTCAAAATTTTACCCAAGAATCGGCCCAATCTGATACCAAATGATAAAAGGCTGTCTAGGGATGTGAGAACATTCAATTTGATGGCATGGAAGCAAACCTAGGGCTTTAGACTCGAATAAGGAAGTTAGAAGCAAATATGAAAATTCAAGAGAAACTAGTTGGGTTTTCTTGAAAATTTCAGAATTAAAGCTGGGAAATTAAAGAAACAAGGTGAATATAATAGATTAGACGAAAACTAATAAGAAACAAACAATAAAGATCGAAAAAGATGAAAAAGTAAAGATAGAAAACAAATATGAAAATTCAGATTTGAATTTTGGTGGAATGGCGACAATGAAGTTGAAGAAGATGATGAAGATGGCATGTGGATTTGGTAGATGTAAATAATAAAAAAAAAGAAAACAAACCCAAAATAAAGAAAAAATCTAAAAATTCAAATTTGCTTATGGTGGTGGCATCAATGGAGGAAGCTTGAATATGTGGAGATGGCGTAATGGATTGATAGTTGTCCTCGGCACCCTCTTAGATGCAATTATCTAAGCAAGCAACCTCAAGCGGCTCTAACCCACCCTCCCAAATGTGATTGTATGGGCAAGAAAGAGTGTGAAGATCCTCAACAACAAATCCTGGAGAACTTGAAAATTGATTTGCTTCTAAAACACAAGATAATCTTCTTGCAAGTTGAAACTCAAAAGAGAACATTATTTAATCATTCAAATCTGAAAAATAAAGAAGATATCATCATCTTTTTATAGATGAAGGATGGCTTTAACCTAAAGCTAAAAATGAATAAAATAAACAAAGAAATATGGTCCATTATATTGGACTTGATCTAACGGCTTAAGAGAAGGGTGGCTGGTTCCCAAAGTATATAAAACCCTAAAAACATAATTTAAATGTTAATAATTAGGTTGGGATAAGTCTAATTCGTCCAAAAGCTTTATAAATTAGCTTTTGGGCTTAAATTACAAAATCTTGTAGTTAAACCCGTATCCAGTTTTCTGCTTGCGCAGCCTTCAGTAAAATGAACGTATCTTGAGCTTCCGATGTCTGATTGATGCGTTTCAAGATGATTTAGAAAGGTAACTGAATGACGGTCAATTTATTAGAAGACAACTCGACCCATAAATGCCTGGATCCCATCCGAAAATTTGACTCAAGTCGGCTGATGCTCTAGCTTTGCAAAACAGTTTCAGTTTCTTATCTAAAATGCATCTCTTCACACCTCCTAAGCATGGATCATTTTGGACCTTGTTGTTTGCATCGAACAACTTCAACTTCTTGTCCAATATGAATAATTTGACTGCGCTCATGCATGTATCAAAAAGAAGAAATGGTTACTTACTTGGCAAGAAACTCATAACCTTTCTTGTCCAACAATCAAAGTCCTGAAGAAGATGGCTTCAGGATTGATGTTGAAGATGATGCCATTGTACTTTTCACCCTTGAACTTGTGCTATCTGAACTTTCTTTTCTTTCTTTTTTTGTGCTTTTGAAATCTGTTTCTTTTTTTCTTTTTTTGATCAAATTGAAATGACAAAGGATAGTAATTTACAAATTCTTTTTGCTTTTCTTGAATTGGGCTTCACTCGATGCACTTGCTTCTTCCACGAGTAGCTCTGATTACCAAATGATGTAATGTTCTTGATGATGTTGGAGACGGCTTCTTTGATTGTTGGATCTAGGAAGGAAGCAAGAAACCTGCAAGCAAGATAGGTTTTAAATGGAAGATGAAGTAAGGTGATAAGGATGTGCGGAAGAATGGTGAAATTTGGCAGATTAGGTGAAGTGTAGTGGGCTATTTTTGTAGGGTAATTTGGGCGAGAAGATGGATGAAGGATAGTGATATGGTAGGGTGAAATTTGGGGTCATAGTATCTTAAAGAATCAAGGAAGAACCTAGGCTATAGAAAGCCTAAACTCGAACCTTATATGATATCTTTAAGGGGTGGTAGAAAGGACTTGGACCCGCTATCTATAAAGAGATAGGAACCGAAAGTATCAAGGGAATAGAAGGGTTGATGCCACAAGCACAAAGACTTGATAAGTTGATAAAGTTGTAAAAAGAACTAAAAGAGAGAAAATTCTCACAAGTAATTTGATTGATAAAATGAGGTGTGTTACAAATGAAATGAAATGCCCCATTTATAGTTTTTGATGTGATCCAGATCAGCAGCAATTTTCTCCATGATTTGATCACACCATTGAAGATCCTCAAGGTTGATTCTAAGGGAGTTTTACCTTACTTCATCTTTTATTATCTTCTTTATGCATTATATATTGTTATAAACATGCTTTGCATATTAGGATTATCATATGTTATCATTTATTTTCATAACCTATGATCCACATCTTTATATTTAGTTATATAAGTCATTTAACTATGTTTGCATTGCATTGCATTTTTAAACTTAAGTATGCATCATATTTTAGCTTTATTTCAAGCTCAAACATTGTTTGTTGTTCTCTTTAGGTACTAAGGATGAAGGCACAAGCTCAAAGCAGCTCAAGGACCGTGCAACAAGCTCGGATTAGCTCAAGGAGTCCAATAAAAGCTCGGATCAGCTAAAAACCTAAGGAGAACATTCTAAAGAAGCTCACAAGCTTGAAGAATCAGCTCATCGAGCTAAAGTCAGCTCGGAATAGCTCAAAATTAGCTTGAAGATTGAGCTAGCTCTTTCAGCTAGCTAGCTCAGCTCACTCCAAGCTCAACCAGCTCACTTAAGCTCCACCTACACATGCCAGCTCACCACCCCAAGGGTCATGTCCCCTCCTAAGGAACATGTCCCTACATTTTGGATGGAACTTTGAAAATGGGCGGCAAACACTTGGAGGGAAAGCATGAGTGCGCCAAACCGAAGAGTTCCAACCAAATCACTCTTCATTGGGCAGATTCATCACCAAAAAACATCCGTAAGATTGTTTGCCATTTTGAGCAGGATACAGGCATAACGAGGTTTATAAGTCTTCATGAAACTTGTTTTCCTATCTCTTAGCTTTCGAACGCATGTTGGATCGCGTCAATCTGATATCAGGAGTTTGAGATATGACCAGATTACCGATGGAAGGCAGGCTGGAATTTCATACGAGAAATTACAACTTTTCAATCAAATGTTTGTGCGCCAAAACCATTTGGAGGGAGACTTAACTCTGTCAAAACATCACCTAGGCCTTTAGAGGGAGGCACCACCCTAGCCGAATAGTTGTAAGGCCTTTTTGGTCATGCCCCTTCATCTCCTATAAATACAAGTTATTTTGTCATTTGTAACACACTCCTTTGATTTATAAAAATTACTTTTGTGAGAATTTTCTCTCTTCTAGTTCTTTTTAGAACTTTATCGACTTATCAAGTACTTTTTACTTGTGGCGTCAAACTTTCCTATCCACCTTGATACTTTCGGTTCTTGGTTCTTTATAACCTACGGGTCCAAGTCCTTTCTACCATCCCTTAAAGACATTTATAAGGTTCGGGGTTAGGCTCTCTATAGCCTAGTTTCTTCCTTGATTCTTTAAGATACTACCTTCACTATTTCCATCACCATTTCCATACACTATTCTTACCATCTCCCACAACCACCATTCAAATACCTTCCATACTTTCAAGCCATCTTACTTTGCAGGAATAACTTGCTTGCCTTCCTAGATCCTACAATCAAAGGTCGTCTCCAACATCAACAAGGATGGAGTACATCATTTGTTATCAGACCTTTTGGTGGAAGAAGCAAGTGTATCAAAGTGAAGCCCGATTCAAGCAAAGCAACAAGAAATTGTAAGTCATTATCCTTTGTCATTTCAATTTGTGAAAAAAGAAAAAAAGAAAACAGTTTCGAAAAGTAAAAAAAAAAAGTTTGGATAGCACAAGTTCTAGGGTGAAAAGCACAACATCATCTTCAACATCAAGCCTGAAGCCATCTTCTTCAAGACTTTGATTGTTGGTCAAAGAAGGTTGTGAGTTTTTCTTGCCGAGTAAGTAAACAATTTCTTCTTTCTTTTTTCTATTCTAAACTTACCTTTACACCATATTCTTCTCCTTTTCCTTTTAAACTAACTATTTTAGCCGACGCCCAATATACAATAGTTTCCTAAGTCTTGAGTAAGTTCCTTAAAGAACTTTACAAGAGAAAAGGAGTGGAAAAAGGTAATTGAGAGTGGAGTGAAATTTCCTTGGAGTGAAACTATGAGGTTTTTTGTTGAGTGCAATCTGGTAAGGTCTTTTTGTTTTCTTATTTCACCACTAACAATGGCACAAGATTCATTTCCATCTACGTCAAACAGGGCTCTTGCTGTTAAAAGAACACTAAGCCTACAAGCTAAGGATGATAACCGACAAAGGGAGAACATCTTCTACACCTGATGCCATGTGAATACAAAAGATGCTCCCTGATCATCGATGGAGGAAGTTGCACCAACGTGGCCAGTACTATGATGGCGGGACGACTTGGCTTAAAGACAACTAAACATCCAAGCCTGATAGAGTAGCGCAATCTTGGATTTGGAAGCCTTCAATCAAGTTGTAGCAAGAACTAGGAGCTCTAGACTCAATCAAGAAAGTATGGGCAGATCTGAAAATTCAAGAGAAAATAGAAGGGCTTTTCTTGAAAATTTCAGATTCAAGGCTAGAAAATTAAAGAAAGAAAGACAAGATGAAGGATTAGATGATAAGAAATAGGAATATAAATAAAAAGATGAAAAAAGATTAAGAAGAAGATAGGTAAAACAAATCTGAAAATTCCAGCTTTGTTTATGGAATTATGGAAGATGGTGTGAAGGTTGAAGATGAAGATGGCTTGCGAATTGTTGATTTTGTTTTTTCCTCGGCACCCTCTTAGACTCAATTATCTAAGCAAGCAACCTCAAGCGGCTCTAACTCACCCTCCTAGATGCAATTACCTAGGCAAGCAAGAGTGTGAAGATGATCTCCCTCACAAGAACTCGATGATCTTATGTTGAAGATGGCTTCTAGACAAGTTTACCGAACACTTGCAAACTCAAAGAATACTAAAATCTCCAAAGATAACTTTTTATTAATCAATGAAATCTCCTAATTAGATAAGTAACTTCTAATAATAAATAAATGCTAAAAATAAAATCTTAATTAAATAAATCTGATCCTAATAGATATTGTAGAATCCTATGTTGATTTAAATTACAAATAATCAAATAAAATCTTGAAAATTCGTAATTATCCAAAAATCCCGTATAGGAATTTCTGCATGCGCTGTCTTCGCTAAAATAGACGTATCTTGAGATCCAGATGTCCGATTGAGGCGTTTCAAGATGCGTTGGAAAGCTAATTTGCAGCCAGACAAGTTTTAAGAGACA
The DNA here is from genome assembly GCA_019671005.1 of Hibiscus mutabilis. Taxonomy (NCBI): domain Eukaryota; kingdom Viridiplantae; phylum Streptophyta; class Magnoliopsida; order Malvales; family Malvaceae; genus Hibiscus; species Hibiscus mutabilis. The sequence continues at coordinate 101,114 of JAGYYJ010000285.1, read as the reverse complement.
TGTTGACCCATAAATGCCTGGATCCCATCCAAAAATGCTTCAGAAGTTGACTGATGTTTCTGACTTGCAAACCAGTTTCAACTTCTTTTCCAAGATGATTATTTTGACCCCTCTCATGCTCGTATCAAAGCCCCTACAAATTATAATGGTTGAACGAGGGAGGTGAACTGAAGGTCAACAAGCAAGTACGGATTCCATTTTCAATTGGAAATTACAATGATGAAGTCTTGTGTGATGTAGTGCCCATGAATGTGAGCCACCTCTTGTTAGGGCGACCATGATAGTTCGACAAACGAGCCACACATGATGGATACACCAATAGGTACTCATTTTCTCACAATGGGAAGAACTTCATCTTGGTCCCTCTAACTCCAAGCCAAGTACATCATGACCAGATCCAACTGAGCAAAAGGGTCGATGAGTGGACTAAGAGTAAGAAAGAAGAAGAAAACAAGGAGGAAACCAATGAAGAAGAACAACTGGAGATTGAGATTGTGGATGAAAAACAAGTTGGAGTTGAAAATGAAGAGAAAGAATGTGGAGAAGAAAAGGAAAATGAGAAACAGATTTTATCTAACAATTTTTTTCCTTCTATTCTTGATTTCTCATTTTTACAGGTTGATGAAAGGAAAGCTTCAAAAGATATCTCGAATATATTATCTATCGTCAAAACATCAAGCATCGACCACTATCCATGACAATTTTTGGGTTTGTTTTATCCAATCTTGTAAATCTGATTTTTCTTTCTACTAATCTGGTTGTGATTGTAGGAAACAACAAAAGATATAATTTCGAAAGGGAACTACACCGGAAGATGCAAGGAAGCAAAGGGAGATGAAGTTTTAAAAGTGATCATTTCATTTGATGTTGCTACGTTACTAGATCATTTTTGGAGATATACATGGGAAGAAATCGGTTCAAGGTTGTTCTTTACTATGCAAAACCCACCAAGGGTTGTTCAAATCAAGAACATGAAAAGAGGACTAACCATGCACTCAAGAGACATCATTCAAAAGGTTATCCCAAAGGACATATCTCTTCAAAATGATGATCCAAGAAACATGACTTTTGGAGGAACAACAGATGTGCTCTTTGACGTTACAGAAGATGTATTCTTTGATAATTCAAGTGTTGTGTCCCTTGAAGATGCCTATCTAAGAGACATGTATCTTGAAGATGACTATTCAAATGAGGTACTCCTTGAAAATGACTGTCCATTAATGAGGGGGAAAGAGGATTCTGCCATTCAAACATCTAAGTAGCCTTTTCAAACCATTTGTCGATTTGGGGACAAATCGCTTCAAAGAAGGGGAGGATGATGTGATCCAAATAAGCAGCAATTTTCTCCATGATTTGATCACACCATTGAAGATCCTCAAGGCTGATTCTCAGGGAGTTTTACCTTACTTCATCTTTTATTATCTTCTTTATGCATTATATATTGTTATAAACATGCTTTGCATATTAGGATTATCATATGTTATCATTTATTTGCATAACATATGATATTCATGTATAACCTATGATCCACATCTTTATATTTAGTTATATAAGTCATTTAAGTATGTTTGCATTGCATCTTTAAACTTAAGTATGCATCATATTTTAGCTTTATTTCAGCTCACACATTGTTTGTTGTTCTCTTTAGGTACTAAGGATGAAGGCACAAGCTCAAAGCAGCTCAAGGACCTCGGAACAAGCTCGGATTTGCTCCAGGATATTCAAGGCAGCTCGAATTAGCTCAAGGAGTCCAATAAAAGCTCGGATCAGCTTAAAACTTAAGGAGAACATTCTAAAGGAGCTCACAAGCTTGAAGGATCAGCTCACGTAGCTAAAGTCAGCTCAGAATAGCTCAAAATCAGCTTAAAGATTGAGCTAGCTCTTTTAGCTAGCTAGCTCAGCTCAATCCAGCTCACTCCGAGCTCAACTGGCTCACTTCAGCTCCACCTACACATGCCAGCTCACCACCTCTTGGGTCATGTCCCCTCCTAAGGAATATGTCCCTACATTTTGGAGGGAAACTTGAAAATGGGTGGCAAACACATGGAGGGAAAGCATGAGTGCTCCAAAACAAAGAGTTCCAACCAAATCACTCTTCATTGGGCAGATTCATCACAAAAAAATGTCTGTCAGATTGTTTGCCATTTTTGAGTAGGATACAAGCATAACTGGGTCGAGGAGTCTTCACGAAACTTTTTCTTCTATCTCTTAGCTTTCGAAAACATGTTGAATCATGTCAATCTGATATCTGGAGCTCGAGATATGACCAGATTATCGATGGAAGTGTAGGCTGGAATTTCATACGAGACATTACAACTTTTCACTCAAATGTTTGTGCACCAAAACCATTTGGAGGGAGACTCAATTCTGCCAAAACATCACCTAGGCCTTTGGAGGAAGGCACTACCCTAGCAGAATAGTTGTAAGGCCTTTTCGGTCATGCCCCTTCATCCCCTATAAATACAAGTTATTTTTGTCATTTGTAACACTCCTTTGATTTATAAAAATTACTTTTGTGAGAATTTTCTCTTTTCTAGTTCTTTTTATAACTTTATCGACTTATCAAGTACTTTGTACTTGTGGCGCAAAACTTTCCTATCCACCTTGATACTTTGGGTTCTTGGTTCTTTATAACCAACGGGTCCAAGTCCTCTCTACCATCTCTTAAAGATATCTATAAGGTTCTAGGTTAGGCTCTCTATAGCCTAGTTTCTTCCTTGATTCTTTAAGATACTTCCTTCACCATTTCCATAAACCATTCTTACCATCTTCCGCAGCCACCATTCAAATACCTTCCATACTTTCAAGCCATCTTACTTTGCAAGAATCACTTGCTTGCCTTCCTATATCCTACAATCAAAGGTCATCTCCAACATCACTAAGGATAGAGTACATCAATTTTCTAGGGGTGTGGCAGAAAAGGCACTACATGGAAGAAGGGGTGACTGAATAGGTAGGTGTCTCCCTTCATAGGTTGGTCGTGACTCCATCCAAAGGGCTGGTGATGGTTCGACCATCTTGGTGTCTCCTTCCACTTGGGTTTTGGCGCAAAAGGCTTTCCCTCCATTAGTGTTTCCCTCCAATTAGATAGGGACATGTTCCTTAGGAGGGGACATGACCCTTGGGGTGGTGAGCTGGCATGTGTAGGTGGAGCTGAAGTGAGCTAATTAAGCTTGGAGTGAACTGGATTGAGCTGAGCTAGGTAGCTGAAGAGCTAGCTCAATCTTCAAGCCGATTTGAGCTATTCTGAGTTGACTTAATTAGGTGAGCTGATCCTTCAAGCTTGTGAGCTCCTTTAGAATGTTTTCCTTAGGTTTTGAGATAATCCGAGCACTCCCTTTTGTTGTGAGCTAATTCGAGCTCTTAGTGATGCCTTTTAGATGAATCGAGTATCCTCGAGCTGTCTTGAGCTAATGTCATTCACCCATGTACCTATAAAACATGTAAACATGCAAGTTAGATATGTATAAACTAAGGTTATGTAGATAGCATATGCAAACTTAATCTAAGTATGTTGAATCATAATTAAAAGATGTGTAACTTATGCTTAAAGATGTGGTAATGATAATTTAAGTTAATTGCATAGTATAAAAAGACTAAGGTGTATGAATATGTATTCTAGAATGAAATGAATGGCATAGATTATATTAAGGATATGATTAAGCATAATAAGATAAGTAGCATATGTATGTAAGTTACTAAATATGTAAAGATGTGTGGGATAGATAAAAACTCCCTTTTCTTTCATCCTTAGTGACAAAGAGCTTATGAATGGATGTTGAAATAGGATTGTATTATGATGGATTTACCAACCGATACACTTTCTCGCATGGAGGTAAAAAGATCACTTTGGTGCCTTTGACACCAAGTGTTGCGATCCTAATCAGCACCAACTTTATCTATGACTGGATTACAACATTGAAGATCCTCAAGGCTGATTCTAAGGGAGTTCTACCTTACTTCACCTTTTATTATCTTATTTATGCATAAAATATTGTTATAAGTATGCTTTTGCATATTAGGATATACTTAAATTACCATATGTTATCATTCATTTGCTTAGTGTATGATATTCATGCATAACCTATGTTTCACATCTCTATATTATACTTATACTTAGCTTAATTCTTATTTCCTATTATAAGTATTCATTATGTTTTGTTTGCATTGTTTGTAGGTCATATTCAGCTTACACATACAAATGGGAAGATTGAATGGTAGCTCACCTAAGGTCATTCTAGCTCAATCAATTCCGTTCAGCTTAAACAAGATCTAACCAGCTCTGATAGAGTAGCACAATCTTGGATTTGGAAGCCTTCAATCAAGTTGTTGCAAGAACTAGGAGCTCTAGACTCAATCAAGGAAGTTTGGGCAGATCTGAAAATTCAAGAGAAAAGAGAAGGGATTTTCTTGAATTTTTCAGATTTAAGGCTAGAAATTTAAAGAAAGAAAGACGAGATGAAAGATTAGATGATAAGAAATAAGAATATAAATAAAAAGATGAGAAAAGATTAAGGAGAAGATAGGTAAAACAAATCTGAAAATTCCAGTTTTGTTTATGGAATTATGGAAGATGGTGTGAAGGTTGAAGATGAAGATGGCTTGCGAATTGTTGATGTTGTTTTGTCCTCGGCACCCTCTTAGACTCAATTATCTAAGCAAGCAACCTCAAGCGGCTCTAACCCACCCTCCTAGACGCGATTATCTAGGCAAGCAAGAGTGTGAAGATGATCTCCCTCACAAGAACTCGTCGAACTTATGTTGAAGAAGACTTCGAAGGCACAAGTAATCAGCACTTGCAAAAATAAACTCACTAAATATTTCATAAATCAAAGAAAATCTGTCCTACAATGATGGAAGCTTCATCCTTTTATAGGTGAAGGATAGACAAAGTAATTTAACTTCTACTAAAACAAGGAAAACCTAATCTAATTAAAAATAATAATAAAATAACATCCTTTAAACTCCTTGTGCTTGTGTGGCAAGGGATAGGGTGATAAGGCAAGTTATAAGCTGATAAGGGCTGGTTGCTTGGGCAGCAAGTAAACTTGATAAAAGCTGGTTTGCTTGGGTATCAAGTAATGGGCTGATAAGAGATGTTTTGATTGGGCAGCAAGTAAAAGTTGATAGGGCATTTATTTGGACGAATTTAAGGGTATTTGGGCTGGTTTAGATGATAAGAAATTGGTTCTTGGGCAAGGAGGCATGTGTGGGCTGTTTAAAAAGCTAACTAGGCCTAAAAACACTTGTAAATCCTAATTCGGGCTAAAAATAAAAATCTGACCCAATCTTTTATAGTAACAAGTATTGGGTCTAATTACAATAAAAAAGGCTAATTAATGGACATCTAAATGCTCATGGATATCCATCTCCAAAGGTGCAGCAAGTTGAGTTTTTGTGACCCAATTATTCTTGAAGGATGTTAAGTGTGGACTTCCTTCAAGAAATTCTTCTTTCTTCATGGCATCTTGTAATCCTTGGCTCACGAATACTTGGACGGTCGAATTCAGCTTGTCCTTGATTAGCTTAGACTTGGCTCGGGTTATTGGGCCAAGTGGAAAAGTAAGTCCATATTGTCCTTGGAATTGCCTTGTGGTACATGTATCATCCCCTCCCTCCTCAAAAGGATTCGTCCACGAATCTGAAACATCAAAGGGAGAAAGATCAGAAACATTAAAAGTTGTACTCACATTATACTCACCTGGTAGATCAATTCGGTATGCATTGTTGTTGATCCTTTCAAGGACTTGGAATGGTCCATCTCCTCGTGGATCCAATTTGGATTTCCTATGGTTCGGAAATCTTTCTTTACGCATGTGCAACCAAACCCAGTCTCCTGGTTCAAAGACAACTTGGCGTCGGCCTTTGTTGACTTTGGCAGCAACATTTTCATATGTTTTCTCCATTCTTTCCTTTGCCTTAGTGTGAATGGATTTAACTAACTCCGCTTTCTTTTCGCCATCTAAGCTGCTAATATTATTAATAGTTAAAGGAACAAGGTCTAATGTAGTTAAGGGGTTAAAACCATAAACTACTTCAAATGGAGAATAACCGGTGGATGAATGAATAGAACGGTTGTAGGCAAACTCTACAAAAGGTAGATATTCTTCCCAAGTTTTTGTGTTCTTACCGACAACAATTCTGAGTAATGCACCTAAGATCCGATTTGTTACCTCGGTTTGTCCATCCGTTTGTGGGTGACAAGTAGTAGAATAAAGAAGTTTGGTACCTATCTTTCCCCACAAAACCTTCCAAAAATGGCTTACGAAATTTACATCTCTATCGGAAACGATGGTGCGTGGAATTCCATGAAGTCGTACTACTTCTCTAAAGAAGAGATCGGCTACATGTGTTGCATCATCGTTTTATGGCATGGTATGAAGTGAGCCATCTTTGAAAACCTGTCGACCACAACAAAAATACTATCTTGACCCTTTTTGGTATAAGGTAATCCAAGAATAAAGTCCATAGATAAATCGACCCAAGGGAAAGAAGGGATAGGAAGGGGTGTATATAAACCGTTAGGACTTACCTTGGATTTTTCTTGTTTACATACGATGCAAGATGCGCATACCTTTTCCACGGTTTTCCTCATATATGGCCAAAAAAATGCTCCATTACCATGTCTAACGTTTTGGAGATGCCAAAGTGCCCCATTAAGCCTCCGGAGTGTAATTCATGGACTAGCAATTCTCTAATGGAGCCTTGTGGTATACACAACCTGTTTATTCGGAAAAGAAACCCATCTACAAGATAAAACTTGTTAAAAGCACCTTTTAAACAATGAGTATAAATTTCCTTGAAATCTGGATCATTAGGCATGCATTTGAGTAATTAGGGTATACCTTCTAGATAGTGCATCTCTACTACATTATCCTTACCTTTTTTGTACTTGATCACATAAGGGAATGTTTCAATAAACTCCACCCACCGAGCATGTCTCTTGCTCAAATTACCTTGGCCATTTAGACACTTCAATGATTCGTGGTCGGTGTGTATGATGAACTCCTTTGGAAGAAGGTAGTGTTGCCAAACTTCAAGTGCACGAACTAATGCAAGGAGCTCTTTATCATAAGTTGAGTAGTTCAAATGTGCTCCTTTTAACTTCTCGCTAAAGTAAGCGATTGGTTGTTTTTCCTGTAAAAGAACTGCGCCTATGCCTATATCGAAGGCATCACATTCTAACTCAAAAGTTTTAGAAAAATCGGGAAGACGAAGAATTGGGGCAGTTCAAAGTTTACCTTTTAGTGTTTGGAAGGCTTGTTCTTGTGCCTCACCCCAATGAAAACCTATCGTTTTTTTGATAATATCTGTCAATGGTGCAGCAATGGTAGAGAAATCCTTGACAAAGCGACGGTAGAAGCTTGCTAGGCCATGGAAGGATCTCACCTCGGTTATGGATGATGGGATGGGCCATTCTTGAATTGCTTTGACTTTTTCATTGTCAACATGGATACCCTGTGCACTTACTATAAAGCCTAGAAAACTAAGACTTTCACTACAAAACACGCACTTTTCCATGTTAGCATATAATTGTTCTCTTCGGAGAACTTCGATGATCAATCTCACATCAAAGATATGTAAATCAAAAGAAGAGTAGATAAGAATATCATCGAAATAAACAACAACAAACTTACCTATAAACTCCCAAAGGACATGGTTCATCAATCTCATGAATGTGCTAGGGGCATTGGTCAAACCAAATGGCATAACTGTCCATTCATATAAACCGAACTTTGTCTTGAAAGCGGTTTTCCATTCTTCTCCTTCTTTCATTCGAATTTGATGATAACCACTCTTCAAATCAATCTTGGTGAAGATGCATGCACCGTAGAGTTCATCAAGCATGTCATCTAATCGTGGAATAGGATGCATATACTTGATTGTTATTCGGTTGAGCGGCCGACAATCAACACACATTCTATATGAACCATCTTTCTTTGGCACCAAAAGTACTGGAACGGCACAAGGGCTTAAACTCTCACGAATGTAGCCTTTGTTGAGTAGTTCTTCCACTTGCTTTTCTAACTCCTTGGTTTCGTCGGGATTATGATACATGCATGAGCGGGGTTAAATTACTCATATTGGACAAAAAGCTGAATTTGTTCGATGCAAACAATAATGGCCAAAACAATGCACGCATAGGAGGTCAAAAACGATGCATCTTGGACAAGAAACTGAATATGTTTGTGAAGTCTGGAAAGTCAGCTAACTTGCGACGAAATTTTGGATGGGATCCAGGCATTTATGGGTCAACATTTCTTCTTAAAACTTGTCCGGCTGCAAATTATCTTTTCAACGCATCTTGAAACACCTCAATCGGACATTTGGATCTCAAGATACGTCTATTTTAGCGAAGACAGCGCATGCAGAAATTCCTATACGGGATTAATACGGGATTTTTGAATAATTACGAATTTTCAAGATTTTATTTGATTATTTGTAATTTAAATCAATATAGGATTCTGCAATATCTATTAGGATCAGATTTATTTGACTAGGATTTTATTTTTAGCATTTATTTATTATTAGAAGTTACTTATCTAATTAGGAGATTAGATTTTAGCATTTATTTATTGTATTTAATTCCTAAGTTTAGTAGGATTAATACTTCTCCATGGCCTATATAAAGGAGGCTTCACCCACATTGTAATTCAGATTTCATTGATTAATAAAAAGTTCTCTTTGGAGATTTTAGTATTCTTTGAGTTTGCAAGTGTTCGATAAACTTGTCTAGAAGCCATCTTCAACATAAGATCATCGAGTTCTTGTGAGGGAGATCATCTTCACACTCTTGCTTGCCTAGGTAATTGCATCTAGGAGGGTGGGTTAGAGCCACTTGAGGTTGTTTGCTTAGATAATTGCGTCTAAGAGGGTGCCGAGGACAAAACAACAACTATCAATTCATCACGCCATCTCCACATATTCAAGCTTCCTCCATTGACGCCACCACCATAAGCAAATCTGAATTTTTAGATTTGTTCTTTATTTTGGTTTGTTTTGTTTTTCTCTTTATTCGAATTTGCGCTACTCTATCATTTGGTATCTGATTTGGGACGATTCTTGGCCAGAATTTTGGCGTTTTTTGGGGAAAAAACTCGTAAATTAGGGAAAATTCGTCAAATTCAAACGAGCGAATTTTGAGCTAAAAATTTCCAGACCAGGTCTACATCTTTGGAGGAGTCACCATAAAATTTCAGAATTTTTTGACATCGGGAACACCTCGAACGAAGTAGATCAAGTTGCTGTAAAATTCTAGGGTTTTCGGAGTTTTTCTAATTTTCTTTCATTCTTAGCCATTAGTTTTCGTTTGTTTTAGCCTTTATTGCTTCTTACACATCTTCTAACTCCTTCCTGTTTCCTTGTGTTAGTAGGACTAAAAGTTGCACACTCTTCTTTCTCCTTGCAACTATAATTCTATTGGTGTCTAACCTTTTCTTTGGATTCTTAAAGCAATTAGGATGTTTTATTCTCTTTTCAACACTCGTTATCGTATACCAATAAATATTTTTCGGTCACGATGTAAGATACAAGGTAATCTATATTCTTTAATTATTGATGGTGATAGTCGTGTAAACTTAGTGAGTAGCTTCATTGTTGATGCACTCAATCTACCATGCCAAGAACACCTTAAGCCGTATCATCTTCAAGGGTTTAATAGCGGGCCGTATATGAAGGTAACCGAACGTTGTTTAATCTCTTTTACTCTTGGAAGCTATTGTGATGATGTATGGTGTGACGTGGTTCCTATGGAAGTCACCCACTTGCTATTTGGAAGACCTTGGAAAAATGATTGGGGAGCTATCCACCGAATCAATACAAATGGATACTCGGTTGTGAACCAAGGCCAGAAGCTCTCGTTTGCTACAATAGAGCCAGAAAAAGTAGATGAAGAAATAGCAAAAGCAAAAAAACAGTGTGAGAGGATAAAACGAAAAAGATTGGAAGCGCAAAAGGCTGAATCAATTGACCACACAAAGGCAACCAACCATGAAGACATCCCAAAACCAGAAGGTACACATGATTCTCTTCGTACTTCTACTTCTAGCATTTGTGCAAATGTTGATATTGGAGAAGAACCATCTCCCAAACAAAAGGATAGTGATAGTGAACACATTAGACAAGATGACAATGCTTATAATCCCTCGTGTGAAGTAGTAGGTCCACTTGCTATACTCTCAACCTCCCCATGAAGAAAGTAAGTGTAATTCTAACCCTTCATTTGATTCTTTTCCTATCATTCCGTTAGAAACACTTTCTCCTCTACAGAAATTGTACATTGATGATAAATTTTATGAGAGAGATATGGGATGTGAGATACAAAAGACTGAGAGTAAAGAGGCCGAGAGTGAAAAAAGTCAAATTAATGGCCCAAATTTGGTGAGTGAAAATACATATGAGGTAAAAGTCACACAAAGCCCAAAAGAAAAAGACAAGAAAAAGAAGGCGACGAGTGATTTTGTTTTGACTAGTCATTACAAATGTTCGAGTAGTGTTGTCTTATTTTTTCAGGATTTTGTTGAACCATTGAGAGGAGCTCAATTAGATCACTCCACATACAACAAAGAAGTCTTTTCAATTGAAGTTGATGATTGTTCTCTCATTGCCGATTTAGATTCGAGGACGAATCCTTTTGAGGAGTGGGGGAATGATACATGCATGAGCGGGGTTAAATTACTCATATTGGACAAAAAGCTGAATTTGTTCGATGCAAACAATAATGGCCAAAACAATGCACGCATAGGAGGTCAAAAACGATGCATCTTGGACAAGAAACTGAATCTGTTTGTGAATTATGGAAAGTCAGCTAACTTGCGACGAACTTTTGCATGGGATACAGGCATTTATGGGTCAACATGTCTTCTTAAAACTTGTCCAGCTGCAAATTACTTTTTCAACGCATCTTGAAACGCCTCAATCGGACATCTGGATATCAAGATACGTCTATTTTAGCGAAGACAACGCATGCAGAAATTCCTATACGGGATTAATACGGGATTTTTGGATAATTACGAATTTTCAAGATTTTATTTGATTATTTGTAATTTAAATCAATATAGGATTCTGCAATATCTATTAGGATCAAATTTATTTGACTAGGATTTTATTTTTAGCATTTATTTATTATTAGAAGTTACTTATCTAATTAAGAGATTAGATTTTAGCATTTATTTATTGTATTTAATTCCTAAGTTTAGTAGGATTAAAACTTCTCCATGGCCTATATAAAGGAGGCTTCACCCACATTGTAATTCAGATTTCATTGATTAATAAAAAGTTCTCTTTGGAGATTTTAGTATTCTTTGAGTTTGCAAGTGTTCGATAAACTTGTCTAGAAGCCATCTTCAACATAAGATCATCGAGTTCTTGTGAGGGAGATCATCTTCGCACTCTTGCTTGCCTAGGTAATTGCATCTAGGAGGGTGGGTTAGAGCCGCTTGAGGTTGCTTGCTTAGATAATTGCGTCTAAGAGGGTGCCGAGGATAAAACAACAACTATCAATTCATCACGCCATCTCCACATATTCAAGCTTCCTCCATTGACGCCACCACCATAAGCAAATCTGAATTTTTAGATTTGTTCTTTATTTTGGTTTATTTTGTTTTTCTCTTTATTCGAATTTGCGCTACTCTATCAGATTACATCTATATGATGGTCTATTTGGAATAGAAGAACCCGAAATTAGGTCAATTTGATGTTCAATTCCTCTTAAGGGTGGCAAACCGTCAGGTGGATCACCTAAAACATCATTGAAGTCCTGCAAAAGAGAAACAAACACACTAGGCAAACTTTTGTTATTGTTAGTGATAGAAAAAAATTGTTCCCTAAAGCGGATGAGGATGCAAGGCTGTTTAAGGAAGGGGCTTGCCTCACTTCTTTTTCTCTCGTATAAATATTTTGAGACACTCTTTTTTTCTCACATTTAGGATCACTCACCACCCCTGGGCCTATACTTATTTGGCTTTTATCACTACTTGCCTCTTTTGTATTTGCCTTTTGTTTTTCATTCTTTTTTTATTCCCACCTCCTCACAAAACTTCTTCATTCGCATATGATCTTTGTACACCTCTTTTAGATCGAGTGGAGCCAAGGTATACTTTTTGCCATGGTATACAAAGGAATACTTATTTAACTTACCATGGTGAGTCACATCACGGTCATACTGCCACGGTCGTCCTAAAAGAAAGTGAGATACTTGTATAGGGATAACATCACACCAAACGTCATCACAATATTTACCCATAGTAAAAGTGATTAAGGCACGTTTGTTTACCTTTATTTCTGACCCTTCATGAAGCCATTGGAGATAATATGGCTTTGGATGGCGTTGACAAGGTAGGTCAAGTGCATCAACTAGATAGCTGCTCACCACATTCGCACAACTTTCGCTATCAATGATGACAGAATATAGTTTGCCTCTGATCAAACATCTTGTGTGGAAAATATTTGTTCTTTGCATCTCCGTATCGTCGATTGCTTGGATATTAAGTGAACGTTGAATCACCAAGCTTTTAGGATCAGGTTCATCACTGGAGTAACCACCGATGATGAATTCATTGTCGGACAATTCCTCCTCCGACTCAGATGAGTAGCTCCCATCTTCTCGAATAAGAAAGAGTCTTGTATTCGGGCAGTCTCTTTTATAGTGTCCATGACCTTTGCACTTGAAGCATACAATCTCCCGAGTTTGTTTAGTGTTTGTGTGTTTTCCGCCAACATGGGGGTTTTTGTCCAGTGACTTGGATGTTTCAATTTTCAGCTTTGGTCTACTTGAGTCGAGCAAAGGTTTAGAAGAATTAGAATGAGATAAAGGTTGAGTGATACCTTTGTCATAGTGATAATTCTTTTGTCGATATCGTTGTCGATCTTTGATGCGCTTTTCAATTGTCATGGCGAATTCGAATGCCTCTTGAAGGGTGTAGTAAGTTTTGAGTTCAAGTACCTCAAGAATGTTGTCATTGAGTCCGACAACAAACCTAGTCATTGTATCCTCTTCATCCTCTTGGATATCGGCTCTTTGCATCAATGATTCCATCTCTTTGAGATATTCATCAACAGTCCTGTAGCCTTGTCGGATTCTTTGTAACTTTTGTTTGATCTCTCGCTGATATAATGGGGGAACGAATCGTTCTCGCATGACTTCTTTAAGTTCTCCCCATGAGGTTATCTTGGCTTCCCCATTGAGACGCCGGTTGCGAACCAATTGGGACCACCAAATGGATGCGTATTCAGTGAATTCTAGAGTCAACAGTGGAACTTGATCCTCTTCGGGGCATTGATAATACTCGAATAGAAGATCAACTCGATTTTCCCAGTCAAAATAAGCATCAGGGTCATACCTTCCTTGAAAAGGTGGTATAGTGATTTTTGGTTTGTCTAAGGTGTTTGTTGCTCATCTCGGCTTTATGCGAGGATTGTGCCCATGCAGGGCGTTTTGGCGTCTATTCTGAATGGGAACAAGATTTGGACGCCTAGGCTCTTCAGTATCGCTTGCAATTGCAGTGGTTTCTAATCTCCCAATGATTTGAGTGATTGCGGTTACGACTGTATCGGTGTGCTCAAGCTTGGCTGCCAAAGAGGTTACAATCCGTTCAAGTTTATTGAGAGTATTCGAAACTTCTTGAAGAGTCACTTCATGTGGTATTATTAGCACATGTCTGATAGGATGTCTTATTTTATTTTTAGCATTTATTTATTATTAGAAGTTACTTATCTAATTAGGAGATTAGATTTTAGCATTTATTTATTGTATTTAATTCCTAAGTTTAGTAGGATTAGAACTTCTCCATGGCCTATATAAAGGAGGCTTCACCCACATTGTAATACAGATTTGAATGATTAAATAAAATTCTCTTTTGAGTTCCAACTTGTAAGAACATTATCTTGTGTTTTAGAAGCAAATCGAATTTCAAGTCCTCCGGGATTTGTTATTGAGGATCTTCACACTCCTGCTTGCCCATACAAAAGCGTTTAGGAGGGTGGGTTAGAGCCGATTGAGGTTGTTTGCCTATTCAATTGCGATTAGGAGGGTGCCAAGGACAAATCTATCCAACACCGCCACCATCAAATTCATCCTATCTCATTTTCTACATCAAGATCATGCTTTATTATCGGTTTGCTGAACTTGGAGTTTGGGGTTTTCTCGGATCATATTAGTGAGTTTGCTAGATTAATTGTGATCTAGAGGGTTCCTAGATTTTGAGGTAATTCTTCGATCCTGGCTTCCATATCAATTGGTAATCAGAGCCTTGGTTTAGGTATTTAAAACAATTATTTTTTACTGTTGTTTTAGTAGTTGAGAAAAAAAATATATATATATATATATAATTCTCTATATAGATCCTAGTTTTAATATTTCATTCTTGGAGACATCTCAAGAGACTTGAAGGTTGTGATCAACAACTCTTAAGATTCGGGACGAATCGTTTTCAACAGGGGAGAATGATACATGTATGCGGGGCTAAAATGATGCATTGTAGCCAAAGAGTTGAAGCTGTTTTATAAGTCTGGAATTTCAGCCGACTTGCATCGAATTTTCGGATGGGATCCGGGAACTTCTGAGTCTACATGTCTTCTTCAAACATATTCATCTGTCTCTTAGCTTTCCAACGCATCTTGAAACGCATCAATCCGACATCGGGAGCTCAAGTTATGTCCATTTTAGTGAAGACTGTGCGAGCAGAAATCTCTATACGATTTTATCACGGGAAATATTATTTATTACGAATTTCAATAATTTTATTGATTATTTGTACTTAAGTTTAATCTAGGATTCTTTATGAAGATATTTAGATGATTTAGGATTAGATTTGTTATTTTTTATTAGTTTTTTAGGTTAGATAAAATATGTTTATTTATTTTATTATTATGTTTACTTTTCCTAATTTAAGTTGAACTCTTCATTTGTAGCCTATTTAAAGGCATATTTGCTTCATTAATAAGAAGAACATCATGAATTTTTGAGTTACAAAAAACCTTTGGCCATGGGCCATTTTATTTTCAAGGTAGATGGATTTGCCTTGTTATTTTTCGTATTAGAAGTCTTCTTCAACATAAGTTCGTCAAGTTCTTGTAATGGAGATCATCTTCACACTCTTTCTTGCCTAGGTAATTGCATCTAGGAGGGTGGGTTAGAGCCGCTTGAGGTTGCTTTCTTAGATAATCGCGTTTAAGAGGGTGCTGAGGACAAAATTTCCTACAACATCTATCTCGTCATCATCCATTCATCGGAGAGATTTGTGCCGTTTGCAGGTGTTTGCCTATTCAATTGTGATTAGGAGGGCATGATCTTGATGTAGAAAACGAGATAGGATGAATTTGATGGTGGCGGTGTTGGATAGATTTGTCCTTGGCACCCTCCTAATCGCAATTGAATAGGCAAACGCCTACAAATGGCACGAATCTCTCCAATGAATGGATGATGACGAGATAGATGTTGTAGGATATTTTGTCCTCGACACCCTCTTAAACGCGATTATCTAAGCAAGCACCTCAAGCGGCTCTAACCCACCCTCCTAGATGCAATTACCTAGGCAAGCAAGAGTGTGAAGATGATCTCCATTACAAGAACTTGACGAACTTATGTTGAAGAAGACTTTTAATACGAAAAATAACAAGGCAAATCCATCTACCTTGAAAATAAAATGGCCCATGGCCAAAGGTTTTTTGTAACTCAAAACTTCATGATGTTCTTCGTCGTTACTCGTTTTTGACATCTTGAAACACTCAAATTTAAAAAGGTGAAAAGCAAAAGAAAGCTAGAAATCTCACTAAACACTCCAAGGAATAAATATTTAGCGAGGCAAGTAAACTGATCTCGTGCTCTTTAAAGACCTTCCTGCCACAAGTCAACAAGTTACAATCAAAGTTTAATCCTAACAATGAGTCCTAATTGTACTAGGAGTCCAATGAAAGGCTTGACACCAATTGAATATAGTTGCAAGAAAGAAGGATTGGAATGCAACTTTTAGTCCTACTCACACCAGAAAATAGAAGGTGTTAAATTACGTAATAGAAGAAACAAAAAGCAAAACAAAGGAACTTAAGAAACTAAGAGTAGAAAAAAATTAGTAGAGAAAGATGATAACCCCAAAACCCAAAAACAACTTGAAGGAAGAAATCCAATGTTGAATCCACTTCAATGTGATGCTTGTGGTGGTTGATGATGGTGATCTTGATGATTCTTGATGGTGGTTGGTGGCTAGGTATAACTTTCTCACTTTTCTTTTCTTTCTTTTCTTTTTTTAATTTTTTCTCTCTTTTTTTACAAGGTAAATAAACTGAAAATAACGAAAATTGAAGAAAAAGATAATGAAAATAGGGTTAAAGAAGGGGGAAACCCTAATTTGGCTGAAACTTTATCCACTTCGTTCGAGGTGTTCTTGAACTCCAAAAATTCTGAAATTTTGTGTGGTGACTCCACCAATGGTGTATATCTGATCTGGAAAGTTTCAGCTCAAAATTCACTCGTTTGGTTTTGACGAATTTTCCCTAATTTTCGAGTTTTTTTCCCAAAAACGCCAAAATTCTTGCCAAGAATCGTCCCAAATCTGATACCAAATGATAGAGTAGCGCAATCTTGGATTTGGAAGCCTTCAATCAAGTTGTTGCAAGAACTAGGAGCTCTAGACTCAATCAAGGAAGTTTGGGCAGATCTGAAAATTCAAGAGAAAAGAGAAGGGATTTTCTTGAATTTTTCAGATTCAAGGCTGGAAATTTAAAGAAAGAAAGAAAGACGAGATGAAGGATTAGATGATAAGAAATAAGAATATAAATAAAAAGATGAGAAAAGATTAAGAAGAAGATAGGTAAAACAAATCTGAAAATTCCAGTTTTGTTTATGGAATTATGGAAGATGGTGGTGAAGGTTGAAGATGAAGATGGCTTGCGAATTGTTGATGTTGTTTTATCCTCGGCACCCTCTTAGACTCAATTATCTAAGCAAGCAACCTCAAGCGGCTCTAACCCACCCTCCTAGACGCAATTATCTAGGCAAGCAAGAGTGTGAAGATGATCTCCCTCACAAGAACTCGTCGAACTTATGTTGAAGAAGACTTCGAAGGCACAAGTAATCAGCACTTGCAAAAACAAACTCACTAAATATTTCATAAATCAAAGAAAATCTGTCTTACAATGATGGAGGATTCATCCTTTTATAGGTGAAGGATAGACAAAGTAATTTAACTTCTACTGAAACAAGGAGAACCTAATCTAATTAAAAATAATAATAAAATAACAGCCTTTAAACTCCTTGTGCTTGTGTGGCAAGGGATAGGGTGATAAGGCAAGTTATAAGCTGATAAGGGCTGGTTGCTTGGGCAGCAAGTAAACTTGATGAAGGCTGGTTTGCTTGGGTATCAAGTAATGGGCTGATAAGAGCTGTTTTGATTGGGCAGCAAGTAAAAGTTGACAGGGCCTTTATTTGGACGAATTTAAGGGTATTTGGGCTGGTTTAGATGATAAGAAATTGGTTCTTGGGCAAGGAGGCATGTGTGGGCTGTTTAAAAAGCTAACTAGGCCTAAAAACACTTGTAAATCCTAATTTGGGCTAAAAATAAAAATCTGACCCAATCTTTTATAGTAACAAGTATTTGGTCTAATTACAATAAAAAAGGCTAATTAATGGACATCTAAATGCTCATGGATATCCATCTCCAAAGGTGCAGCAAGTTGAGTTTTTGTGACCCAATTATTCTTGAAGGATGTTAAGTGTGGACTTCCTTCAAGAAATTCTTCTTTCTTCATGGCAGCTTGTAATCCTTGGCTCACGAATACTTGGACGGTCGAATTCAGCTTGTCCTTAATTAGCTT
Source organism: Hibiscus mutabilis (assembly GCA_019671005.1). NCBI lineage: Eukaryota > Viridiplantae > Streptophyta > Magnoliopsida > Malvales > Malvaceae > Hibiscus > Hibiscus mutabilis. The sequence continues at coordinate 83,303 of JAGYYJ010000285.1, read as the reverse complement.
AGACTTGGCTCGGGTTTTTGGGCCAAGTGGAAAAGTAAGTCCATCTTGTCCTTGGAATTGCCTTGTGGTACATGTATCAAGCTCCAATCAGCTCGAGGCAGCTCAAAGACATATAAGGTGATACATGTATGGGGGGCTAAAATGATGCATTGTAGCCAAAGAGTTGAAGCTGTTTTATAAGTCTGGAATTTCAGCTGACTTGCATCGAATTTTCGGATGGGATCCGGGCACTTCTGAGTCTACATGTCTTCTTCAAACATATTCGTCTATCTCCTAGCTTTCCAACGCATCTTGGAACGCATCAATCCGACATCGGGAGCTCAAGTTATGTCCATTTTAGTGAAGACTGTGCGAGCAGAAATCTCTATACGATTTTATTATGGGAAATATTATTTATTACGAATTTTCAAGAATTTTATTGATTATTTGTACTTAAATTTAATCTAGGATTATTTATGAAGATATTTAGATGATTTAGGATTAGATTTGTTATTTTTTATTAGTTTTTTAGGTTAGATAAAATATGTTTATTTATTTTATTATTATCTTTACTTTTCCTAATTTAAGTTGAACTTTTCATTTGTAGCCTATTTAAAGGCATATTTGCTTCACTAATAAGAACAACATCATGAATTTATGAGTTGCAAAAACCTTTGGCATGGGCCATTTTATTTTCAAGGTAGATAGATTTTCCTTGCTATTTTTTGTATCAGAAGTCTTCTTCAACGTAAGTTCGTCAAGTTCTTGTAATGGAGATCATCTTCACACTCTTGCTTGCCTAGGTAATTGCATCTAGGAGGGTGGGTTAGAGCTGCTTGAGGTTGCTTGCTTAGATAATCGCGTCTAAGAGGGTGCCGAGGACAAAATATCCTACAACATCTATCTCGTCATCATCCATTCATCGGAGAGATTCGTACGCCGTTTGTGTTTGCCTATTCAATTGCGATTAGGAGGGTGCCAAGGACAAATCTATCCAACACCGCCACCATCAAATTCATCCTATCTCGTTTTCTACATCAAGATCATGCTTTATTATCGGTTTGCTGAACGTGGAGTTTGGGGTTTTCTCGGATCATATTAGTGAGTTTGCTAGATTAATTGTGATCTAGAGGGTTCCTAGATTTTGAGGTAATTCTTGGATCCTGACTTCCGTATCAATTGGTAATCAGAGCCTTGGTTTAGGTGTTTGAAACAATTATCTTTTACTGTTTTTTTAGTAGTTGAGAAAAAAGAAAAAATATATAATTCTCTATATAGATCTTAGTTTTAATATTTCATTCTTGGAGACATTTCAAGAGACTTGAAGGTTGTGATAAAAAAATCTTAAGATTCGGGACGAATCGTTTTCAACAGGGGGAGAATGATACATGTATGGGGGGCTAAAATGATGCATTGTAGCCAAAGAGTTGAAGCTGTTTTATAAGTCTGGAATTTCAGATGACTTGCATCGAATTTTCGGATGGGATCCGGGCACTTCTGAGTCTACATGTCTCTTCAAACATATTCGTCTATCTCCGAGCTTTCCAACGCATCTTGGAACGCATCAATCTGACATCGGGAGCTCAAGTTATGTCCATTTTAGTGAAGACTGTGCGAGCAGAAATCTCTATACGATTTTATCACGGGAAATATTATTTATTACGAATTTTCAATAATTTTATTGATTATTTGTACTTAAATTTAATCTAGGATTCTTTATGAAGATATTTAGATGATTTAGGATTAGATTTGTTATTTATTTATTAGTTTTTTAGGTTAGATAAAATATGTTTATTTATTTTATTATTATCTTTACTTTTCCTAATTTAAGTTGAACTTTTCATTTGTAGCCTATTTAAAGGCATATTTGCTTCACTAATAAGAACAACATCATGAATTTATGAGTTGCAAAAACCTTTGGCATGGGCCATTTTATTTTCAAGGTAGATAGATTTGCCTTGCTATTTTTCGTATCAGAAGTCTTCTTCAACGTAAGTTCGTCAAGTTCTTGTAATGGAGGTCATCTTCACACTCTTGCTTGCCTAGGTAATTGCATCTAGGAGGGTGGGTTAGAGCTGCTTGAGGTTGCTTGCTTAGATAATCGCGTCTAAGAGGGTGCCAAGGATAAAATATCCTACAGCATCTATCTCGTCATCATCCATTCATCGGAGAGATTCGTGCCGTTTGCAGGTGTTTACCTATTCAATTGCGATTAGGAGGGTGCCAAGGACAAATCTATCCAACACCGCCACCATCAAATTCATCCTATCTCGTTTTCTACATCAAGATCATGCTTTATTATCAGTTTGCTGAACGTCGAGTTTGGGGTTTTCTCGGATCATATTAGTGAGTTTGCTAGATTAATTGTGATCTAGAGGGTTCCTAGATTTTGAGGTAATTCTTGGATCCTGACTTCCGTATCATAAGGGAAGCTCACCTAGCTCAAGGGCTGCTCGTGGAAGCTCAAGAAGCTAAATAAAGGAGTGCAAGATTCGGTCAGCTCAAACCAGCTCAATTCGACTCATTTCAGCTCAAGGCTAGCTCGAGCAGCTCATCTCAGCTCAAGCTTCCAACAACAGCTCAACACGTCAAGGGACATGTTCCCTCCCAAGAGACATGCCTATCACCCTTGGAGGGAACATAAAGTGGCGCCATTTCCTTCGAGGGAAACTTGAATTTGGGCGGCAAATCAGCCTTGGAGGGAGGCACCATCACTATTCGGCCAGCCTTGAAAACTATGCCTTTGTGAACCAATTTTTGCCCTTACTGAACAGTTTAGAAGGCCTTTCGGCCAACCCTTTCATTTCCTATAAATAGGAAAGCATTTTGTGAGGTTTTCTCTCAAACTTGTTCTTTTAAGAACTTTATCGACTTATCAAGTATTTTATACTTGTGGCCTCTTCCTTTTCCATCCTATACTTCTGGTTCTACGTTCATCTAACCTACGGATCCAAGTCCATTTACCACTCTCAAAGTCATTCTCTTAAGAAATGGGATTATACTTTTAGTATAGTTTCTTTCTTTGAATCCTTTGAATACTATAACCACCCTATTTATCCATATCCGTAACCTTTAACATACCATTCTCAATTCTTTCTTTCCACATCCTTTATTTCATTACCCGAGCCTTCACATACCCTACACCATTCTTGTCATCCCTTTCACAATTTCCTTACCACGCAACCTAGCCTCCACTCCCAACAATTCATCAACTTTCCTTCTTAATTTCATCTTCAAAGCATTCGAATTACAAGGCTTACTTGCATTCACAGTTGGGAACAATCAAGCTTCTCTCGACAACATCAATTGGAGAGTTGGAGAACACATCATATGGTAATCAGAGCTTTGGAAGAATCAAGTAAGCCCATATCTTTTGTAATTTTTTTTTTGTGATAAAAAAAGAAGTACAAAAAAAAGAATGATTAGAATTCCTTCTCATCTTCTTAAGAAATTCACATTAGTATAAAAAAGAATAGTGAAACACAAAGGTGGTGGGCAAAGCAAAGTAGACAAACAACAAGCTCGAAGAAGAACATCAAGATTGATTATTTTCTCATTTGAGTTGTAAGTGAGTTTTGTGGTACGTGATACGCTTCAACTCTCTAATTGATGTTGTAGAGAGAAGCTTGATTGTTCATGACCGTGAATGCAAGTAAGCCTTGTAATCCGAATGCTTTGAAGTGAAATGAAGTAGGAAAGAAGATGATAGTTTAGGGTGCAGAAGTGTTTGATGCGTGGTGTGTAAGGAAATGGATGAAAGAAAGGAAATGGTTAAGTGTAAGGTATGTTCGGTTATGGTGAAATAGAATGAAAATGGTGATAGTATTCAAAGGCTTCAAAGAAAAAAACTATACTAAAAAGTATAATCTCGTTTCTTAAGAGAATGTCTTTGAGGGTGGTATGGGAATTGGACCCGTAGGTTAGATGAACCTAGAAGCCGAAGTATAGATGGAAAGATGGGAGACGCCACAAGAAAAGCTTGATGAGTTGATAAAGTTCTTAAAGGAACAAGTCTGAGAGAAAACCTCACAAAAGACAGAATATATTTCAAGAAAGTTGTGTGTTACAAAATGCAAAATGAACCCCTATTTATAGTTTTCAAGGGGTAGGCCGAATGGGCATGTACAAGGGTGAATAGGTGGTCAAATGGGCATGTAGGGGCCTTGTGTTGGTTCGGCAAGGGTAGGTGATGATTCAGCTTGAATGGTGTCTCCCTCCAAGCAAGTGCCATCCATTTTCCCTCCAGAAAGTGGCGCCAAGCAAGTTCCCTCCAAGGCTGGTCAGTTGTGTCCCTTGGGGAGGAGACATGTCCCTTCCGAGGTTGAGCTGAAGGTGGTAGCTTGAGCTGAGATGAGCTGATCGAGCTAGGAGTGAGCTGGCTTGAGCTGAGCTAAGTTAGCTGAGTGAGTTTCACTTAGTTTATGAGCTTGTTTGAGCTGCTACGAGCTGCCCTTAGCTAGGTGAGCTTATCCTCTAATGTTCTTGAGCTTGCCTCGAGCTATTGGAGCTGAAAGTAGCTTGCGTTCCTTTAGCTAAAATGAGTGAGCTGTGAGGAGCTGATTTGAGCTAGTTGAGCTAACCATGAGCTGCACGATCAAAGATGAGCTTGCCCTTTAATGTCTCCCTTGTACCTTTAGCTATGATGACCTATAAAGTAAACAAACAAATATAAGTAATAAGAATTAAGATAATATGCTAAGTAACGATGTGGTTCTACTTAATATGCATGCATGAAACATTACTTAATATGCCAAGTTTAGAGTATGATGTAAGGAAAGATGTTATGATTCCGAATACACTAAGCATTGTATTAAACATAAATATGAGGTAAACATGAATGGTCAGTATAAGTGCATGCATGATTAGAAGTAATATAATTATATAGTTATAATAGATGTGAAGAAAGTAAGTAAAAACTCCCTTGACTTTCATCCTTGTAACTCAAGTTGAAAATATAGTGAAAATGAGTATGGTGTGAAATAGGATTGCATCATTCCCCCTTCTTTTAAGCGATTTGTCCTCAAATCGAAGCTTCTCATCTTAGGACAATCTTTGCCATTGGGACAACCGAATCCTTGTTTGTGTCTCTCCACAGTTTACCTTTATGTCCTTGATCCTACACAACAAAAGAAAAGGAAAATTTTGGTTTGTTAGAAAAGTCTGCCTTGATCATACGGCGTGTCAAAAGACATTCCCTAATCATCTTTTTGCCAGTGTATGCATTATTCTTCTTTGGTTCCTCCTCTTTTGGTTTGTTTTTTGCCTGTCATTCTTCCAAGATTCTATGCTTTTCTTCATTAGATTCTGGTCATTTTGCACTTGTTTTAGTGTTAATGGTTCAAGAACAACCTTATTTCCTTCTTGCTTGAAAGAGTAGCGATTGATATAACAACCATGAATGGTCCTTTTATCATATTGCCACGGTCTTCCAAGGAGTACATGGCTGGCATGCATAGGCACGACATCGCACATAACTTCATCTTTATATTTTCCAATTGAGAATGGAATTAGAACTTGTTCGGTGACTTTTAATTCGCCTCCATCATTCAGCCACTGAAGCTTGTATGGTGTAGGATGTTTCAATGCTTTCAATCCCAGCTTCTCCACCATGATTGTACTTGCCATGTTCGTGCAACTTCCGCCATCTATGATCATGAAACAAACCTTGTTGTTCACATGACACCGGGTATGGAAAATGTTCTCCCTTGGTCATTTGTGCATTCAAGAGTCGTTTAACCACTAAAAGTTCTCCATCAACAGCCGATTCAATTTCTTCTACCTCAGGCTCAGATTCCTCTTGAACTTCATCTTCATGGTCTGATGTGACTTTGCCATTGTCCAATAGTAGCATAGTGTTGCGATTTGGACACTAATTAGCCATGTGGCCTCTTCCCAAACACTTGAAGCATTTAATGTCATTGGTGCGCTCTTTGTTCTCCGCTTCCTTACCTCGACCCTTTTCCATCATGTCTGGCTTTGGTTTTGGAGTTTAGACTGGTTCTCGGATCTGAAAAGGTGTAGCCTTCCGAGTGTTGGTTTGGTTCCGTTTGGGACCATTGGTATTAGTTCCCCTTGCGGTGATCTTTCTCCTTTGTTGCCACTCAACCTTCATGGCCATGTGTGATACGGAAGCCAGGATCCAAGAATTACCTCAAAATCTATGAACCCTCTAGATCACAATTAATCTAGCAAACTCACTAATATGATCCAAGAAAACCCCAAACTCCAAGTTCAGCAAACCGATAATAAAGCATGATCTTGATGTAGAAAACGATATAGGATGAATTTGATGGTGGCAGTGTTGGCTAGATTTGTCCTTGGCACCCTCCTAATCGCATTTGAACAGGCAAACACCTACAAACGACACAAATCTCTCTGATGAATGGATGATGACGAGATAGATGTTGTAGGATATTTTGTCCTTGGCACCCTCTTAGACGCGATTATCTAAGCAAGCAACCTCAAGCGGCTCTAACCCACCCTCCTAGACGCAATTACCTAGGCAAGCAAGAGTGTGAAGATGATCTCCATCACAAGAACTTGATGAACGTACGTTGAAGAAGACTTCTGATACAAAAAATAACAAGGCAAATCTATCTACCTTGAAAATAAAATTGCCCATGGCCAAAGGTTTTTGCAACTCATAAATTCATGATCTTGTTCTTATTAATGAAGCAAATATGCCTTTAAATATGCTACAAATGAAGAGTTCAACTTAAATTAGGAAAAGTAAAGATAATAATAAAATAAATAAACATATTTTATCTAACCTAAAAAACTAATAAATAAATAACAAATCTAATCCTAAATCATCTAAATATCTTCATAAAGAATCCTAGATTAAATTTAAGTACACATAATCAATAAAATTATTGAAAATTCGTAATAAATAATATTTCCCGTAATAAATTCGTATAGAGATTTCTGCTCGTATAATCTTCACTAAAACGGACATAACTTGAGCTCCCGACGTCGAATTGATGCGTTTCAAGATGCGTTGGAAAGCTAAGAGATATACGAATATGTTTGAAGAAGACATGTAGACTCAGAAGTGCCCAGATCCCATCTGAAAATTCGATGCAAGTCAGCTGAAATTCCAGACTTATAAAACAGCTTCAACTCTTTGGCTACAATGCATCATTTTAGCCCCGCATACATGTATCATTCTCCCCTGTTGAAAACGATTCATCCCGAATCTTAAGAGTTGTTGATCACAACCTTCAAGTCTCTTGAGATGTCTCCAGGAATGAAATATTAAAACTAGGATCTATTACAGAATTATATATTTTTATTTTTTCCCAACTACTAAAACAAAAGTAAAAGATAATTTTTTCAAACACCTAAACCAAGGCTCTGATTACCAATTGTTACGAAAGCCAGGATCCAAGAATTACCACAAAATCTAGGAACCCTCTAGATCACAATTAATCTAGCAAACTCACTAATATGATCCGAGAAAACCCCAAACTCCAAGTTCAACAAACCGATAATAAAGCATGATCTTGATGTAGAAAATGAGATAGGATGAATTTGATGGTGGCGGTGTTGGATAGATTTGTCCTTGGCACCCTCCTAATCGCATTTGAATAGGCAAACACCTGCAAACAGCACGAATCTCTCCGATGAATGGATGATGACGAGATAGATGTTGTAGGATATTTTGTCCTCGACACCCTCTTAGACGCGATTATCTAAGCAAGCAACCTCAAGCGGCTCTAACCCACCCTCCTAGACGCAATTACCTAGGCAAGCAAGAGTGTGAAGATGATCTCCATCACAAGAACTTGATGAACTTACATTGAAGAAGACTTCTGATATGAAAAATAACAAGGCAAATCTATCTACCTTGAAAATAAAATGGCCCATGGCCAAAGGTTTTTGCAACTCATAAATTCATGATGTTGTTCTTATTAATGAAGCAAATATGCCTTTAAATAGGCTACAAATGAAGAGTTCAACTTAAATTAGGAAAAGTAAAGATGATAATAAAATAAATAAACATATTTTATCTAACCTAAAAAACTAATAAATAAATAACAAATCTAATCCTAAATCATCTAAATATATTCATAAAGAATCCTAGATTAAATTTAAGTACACATAATCAATAAAATTATTGAAAATTCGTAATAAATAATATTTCCCGTAATAAATTCGTATAGAGATTTCTGCTCGTATGTAGTCTTCACTAAAACGGACATAACTTGAGCTCCCGACGTCGAATTGATGCATTTCAAGATGCGTTGGAAAGCTAAGAGATATACGAATATGTTTGAAGCAGACATGTAGACTCAGAAGTGCCCAGATCCCATCCAAAAATTTGATGCAAGTCGGCTGAAATTCCAGTCTTATAAAACAGCTTCAACTCTTTGGCTACAATGCATCATTTTAGCCTCGCATACATGTATCATTCTCCGCCTGTTGAAAACGATTCGTCCCGAATCTTAAGAGTTGTTGATCACAACCTTCAAGTCTCTTGAGATGTCTCCATGAATGAAATATTAAAACTAGGATCTATTAGAGATTAATATATTTTTTCATTTTTCTCAACTACTAAAACAACAGTAAAAGATAATTCTTTCAAACACCTAAACCAAGGCTCTGATTACCAATTGATACGGAAGCCAGGATCCAAAAATTACCTCAAAATCTAGGAACCCTCTAGATCACAATTAATCTAGCAAACTCACTAATATGATCCGAGAAAACCCCAAACTCCAAGTTCAGCTGATATGAACGTCAATGGCAAAGACCCAGAGAAGTACCCAGGTGGCCCCATTACTCGAGCAAGGGCCAAGGAGTTCCAAGCAGCCATGGAAAATATGTTTACATCAAGCTTGGGACGTGAGAAAGAAGAAATAATAAGGGAGGAACACTTTACTTTGCTTATGCATGAATTTGCATGAGTATTTAAAGTTTGCATAACATTCATTGCATTCAATAAACATGTTGTTCATTAAAGCATGCGTTGCATTTAAACATGTAGTTCATTTAGTTATACACTTCATTTAACTAAGTAGTTCATTGATTAAACTAGTTCATTCAAGATTATTAGTTCATTGAATAAAGTTAGTTCATTAATTAAACTAGTTCATTCATCAAACTAGCTCATTTATTAAACTAACTCTTAATTGTTTACATGCATGTTTTCAATTAAAGATTGAATAAAGTTTACCTTTGTGTCTAGGTGCATGAGGGAAGATGAACGGTTTTACCAGATGCAAGAATATCAGCAGAATGTCTTCCAATTCTGGATGCGATACAGACGTGTTTGGATCCAGAAATCAATTGACGTTATTCCTCCATCTCTTAGCTTTCCAATGCCTTTTGAATCACCTCAATCCGATATCGGGAGCTTGAGATACGAATGATTTACTGAAGACAGTGCAGGCTGAAATTTTTATTACGGGAATTTTATGCATGGATGATTTGAATGAATTTGAGCCAAGGAAGAGTTCTTTCATCTTCTACCAAGAGACAAGCAATTGATGGCCATCTTAATTCAGCAAATTCAAGGCATTCAAGGTTGATGTTATCACCATTCAAGTGGGGGTTTCAAAATTCATTGAGGAGACATGAAATGAAGGCTGGATGAAACTCACCTTTTATGACATTCAAGTCATATTAATCAGCTTGGAAGATGAAGAGTTGCACTTAAACTGGACAACAAGGATGTCTACATTCATCCTTGTCCACATTCATCCCCTTTCTCTTCATATGATAGCAAAACAAGGCAGCCCAAGAGTCCTTCTTAATTTGGACGAAAATATGACTAAATTCAACCTCAATTTGTCTAAACTAATCAGCTTTGAAGATGAGAAGAAAGGACAAAGCATTCATGTGTATTCAAGTGCATTAAGATGAGCATTCATCTTTCTTGTAACACCTTTTCATATTCTGCCTACTTCTACTATAAATAGGCATCTTTAGGATCATTGTAAGACACACTTTGAATATATAAAACATCTTTGAAAGATTGCTTTCATTCTTGTTCTCTTGTGGAACTTTATCGGCTTCAAGTTAGTCTTGTAGTCTTCATCCATTTCCCTTTTGTTATAGCGTTGGTTCCTAGCTCATCTATAGCTAGTGGGTCACGTTCCATATCCTACCACTTCATTTCCACTTTATTATATTGCTGGTTCCTAACTCTTTATAGTTAGGGGGACACAATCCATCCTTTGAATTTCTTCATCTTAACGCCAACACCCCATCATCTTCACCTACATTTTCATCTTTTATTTTTTTTTCTTCCATAATCACAACTATCACTCTTCCTACACCCCTTCTACATATCTTTCATCCCATTATTTCTATTTCTTATTTATCTATTTCTACTTACATTGTTGTTTGAGTAATTTCAGAATACATTCAAAGCACTGCAGAGTTCTTACTAGAATCACGATCGGGCATTCACATATATGATTCAAAACTCATAGTCGAGATCATATCATCAGCAAACCGATAATAAAGCATGATCTTGATGTAGAAAATGAGATAGGATGAATTTGATGGTGGCGGTGTTGGATAGATTTGTCCTTGGCACCCTCCTAATCGCATTTGAATAGGTAAACACCTGCAAACGGCACGAATCTCTCCGATGAATGGATGATGACGAGATATATTGTAGGATATTTTGTCCTCGGCACCCTCTTAGACGCGATTATCTAAGCAAGCAACCTCAAGCGGCTCTAACCCACCCTCCTAGATGCAATTACCTAGGCAAGCAAGAGTGTGAAGATGATCTCCATCACAAGAACTTGATGAACTTACGTTGAAGAAGACTTCTGATACGAAAAATAACAAGGCCAAAGTAAAGATAATAATAAAATAAATAAACATATTTTATCTAACCTAAAAAACTAATAAATAAATAACAAATCTAATCCTAAATCATCTAAAATCTTCATAAAGAATCCTAGATTAAATTTAAGTACATATAATCAATAAAATTATTGAAAATTCGTAATAAATAATATTTCCCGTAATAAATTCGTATAGAGATTTCTTCTCGTATAGTCTTCACTAAAACGGACATAACTTGAGCTCCCGACGTCGAATTGATGCGTTTCAAGATACGTTGGAAAGATAAGAGATATACGAATATGTTTCAAGAAGACATGTAGACTCAGAAGTGCCCAGATCCCATCCGAAAATTCGATGCAAGTCGGCTGAAATTCCAGACTTATAAAACAGCTTCAACTCTTTGGCTACAATGCATCATTTTAGCCCTGCATACATGTACATTCTCCCCCTGTTGAAAACGATTCGTCCCGAATCTTAAGAGTTGTTGATCACAACCTTCAAGTCTCTTGAGATGTCTCCAAGAATGAAATATTAAAACTAGGATCTATATAGAGAATTATATATTTTTTCTTTTTTCTCAACTACTAAAACAACAATAAAAGATAATTGTTTCAAACACCTAAACCAATGCTCTGATTATCAATTGATACGGAAGCCAGGATCCAAGAATTACCTCAAAATCTAGGAACCCTCTAGATCACAATTAATCTAGCAAACTCAATAATATGATCCGAGAAAACCCCAAACTCCAAGTTCAGCAAACCGATAATAAAGCATGATCTTGATGTAGAAAACGAGATAGGATGAATTTGATGGTGGCAGTGTTGGACAAATTTGTACTTGGCACCCTCCTAATCGCATTTAAATAGTCAAACACCTGCAAACGGCACGAATCTCTCCGATGAATGGATGATGACGAGATAGATGTTGTAGGATATTTTGTCCTCGGCATCCTCTTAGACGCAATTATCTAAGCAAGCAACCTCAAGCGGCTCTAACCCACCCTCCTAGATGCAATTACCTAGGCAAGCAAGAGTGTGAAGATGATCTCCATCACAAGAACTTGATGAACTTACATTGAAGAAGACTACTGATACGAAAAATAACAAGCCAAATCTATCTACCTTGAAAATAAAATGGCCCATGGCCAAAGGTTTTTGCAACTCATAAATTCATGATGTTGTTCTTATTAATGAAGCAAATATGCCTTTAAATAGGCTACAAATGAAGAGTTCAACTTAAATTAGGAAAAGTAAAGATAATAATAAAATAAATAAACATATTTTATCTAACCTAAAAAACTAATAAATAAATAACAAATCTAATCCTAAATCATCTAAATATATTCATAAAGAATCCTAGATTAAATTTAAGTACACATAATCAATAAAATTAATGAAAATTCGTAATAAGTAATATTGCCCGTAATAAATTCGTATAGAGATTTCTGCTCGTATAGTCTTCACTAAAACGGACATAACTTGAGCTCCCGACATCGAATTGATGCATTTCAAGATGCGTCGTAAAGCTAAGAGATATACGAATATGTTTGAAGAATACATGTAGACTCAGAAGTGCCCAGATCCCATCCGAAAATTCGATGCAAGTCGGCTGAAATTCCAGACTTATAAAACAGCTTCAACTCTTTAGCTACAATGCATCATTTTAGCCCGCATACATGTATCAATGTGCACCATCTCATCAATCCCAATGTAGTGTTGTAGCTCCACCACATCGGTAATTTCTCTATTGAGCTTCCTCCATTGACACCACCACCATAAGCAAATCTGAATTTTTAGATTTGTTCTTTATTTTGGTTTGTTTTGTTTTTCTCTTTATTCGAATTTGCGCTACTCTATCATTTGGTATCAGATTCAGGTCGTTCTTGAGGATGTCATTGAGCAACGTATTGGATTTTACCCTTTTGGGGACTCGATGTCATTGTTGTTGTCGACTAGATCATTCAGGGTATGATTGTCCAGATAAGTTTTATTTTCAAGAAAAATTTTTGAGAGATATGTTGTCTGAATTCATGTCTTCTAATGATATTGAAATCCGTGATCCGGAGCATGATCAAGAAATTTGTTCTTCTAAAGAACATGAGGAAGACAATACCATTGAGAGTTTAACCTTGCCTATTGATGAGGAAGAAATTATAAGTAGTGTGTTTGTTTCCAGTGACGAACCTACTATTTCTATTCAAGATAATCATCAAACGACAAACACCAACGAAGGTACCTTACATCAAAAGGTATCATTGAATGTCTTCAGAATTCTATTTATGCTTATTCCTCTTTTAGCATTAATAACAATTTTGAAGATGAGAATGGGTTACTTTGCGACCAAAAGAACAATCGTGATGATCCCAATGAGAAGGAACTTGTAAATTACATTGCAAAAAGAGACTCTGCAAAAGGATCCTTCAAGACGTCTTCCCTTCTATGGTACTTTGATGAACTTCCTCCATTTACCGATCTAGATTCGAGGGCGAATCTTTTTGAGGACTGGGGGAATGACACGAGCACGAGAGGGGTCAAAATAATCATCTTGGAAAAGAAGTTGAAACTGCTTTGCAAGTCAGAAACATCATTCAACTTGCGAAGCATTTTTGGATGGGATCCAGACATTTATGGGTCAACATGTCTTCTTAAATCTTGTCCGGCTGCAAATTAGCTTTCCAACGCATCTTGAAACGCCTCAATCGGACATCTGGATCTCAAGATACGTCTATTTTAGCGAAGACAGCACATGCAGAAATTCCTATACGGGATTAATACGGGATTTTTGGATAATTACGAATTTTCAAGATTTTATTTGATTATTTGTAATTTAAATCAATATAGGATTCTGCAATATCTATTAGGATCATATTTATTTAATTAGGATTTTATTTTTAGCATTTATTTATTATTAGAAGTTACTTATCTAATTAGGAGATTAGATTTTAGCATTTATTTATTGTATTTAATTCCTAAGTTTAGTAGGATTAGAACTTCTCCATGGCCTATATAAAGGAGGCTTCACCCACATTGTAATTCAGATTTCATTGATTAATAAAAACTTCTCTTTGGAGATTTTAGTAATCTTTGAGTTTGCAAGTGTTCGGTAAACTTGTCTAGAAGACATCTTCAACATAAGATCATCGAGTTCTTGTGAGAGAGATCATCTTCACACTCTTGCTTGCCTAGGTAATTGCATCTAGGAGGGTGGGTTAGAGCCGCTTGAGGTTGCTTGCTTAGATAATTGCGTCTAAAAGGGTGCCGAGGACAAAACAACAACAATAAATCGCAAGTCATCTTCACCTTCAACCTTCACACCATCTTCCATAATTCCATAAACAAAGCTGGAATTTTTAGATTTGTTTTACCTATCTCCGTATCTTAGTCTTTTTCAATCTTTTGTTTTTATTCTTATTAGTCATCATCTTATCTTCCCTCTTATCTTCTTTTCTTGAATTTCCAGCATTAAATCTGAAATTTTCAAGAAAAGCCTTCTCTTTTCATCTTGAATTTTCAGATCTGCCCAAAGCTTTCTTGATTGAGTCTAGAGCTCCTAGTTCTTTGCAACAACTTGATTTAAGGCTTCCAAATCCAAGATTTTCTTTGATTTATGAAATATTTAGTGAGTTTGTTTTTGCAAGTGCTGATTACTTGTGCCTTCGAAGTCTTCTTCAACATAAGTTCAACGAGTTCTTGTGAGGGAGATCATCTTCACACTCTTGCTTGCCTAGATAATCGCATCTAGGAGGGTGGGTTAGAGCCGCTTGAGGTTGCTTGCTTAGATAATTGCATCTAAGAGGGTGCCGAGGACAAAACAACAACAATAAATCACAAGCCATCTTCCCCTTCAACCTTCACACCATCTTCCATAATTCCATAAACAAATCTGGAATTTTTAGATTTGTTTTACCTATCTCCGTATCTTAGTCTTTTTCAATCTTTTGTTTTTATTCTTATTAATCATCATCTTATCTTCCCTCTTATCTTCTTTTCTTGAATTTCCAGCATTAAATCTGAAATTTTCAACAAAAGCCTTCTCTTTTCATCTTGAATTTTCGGATCTGCCCAAAGCTTTCTTGGTTGAGTCTTGAGCTCCTAGTTCTTTGCAACAACTTGATTGAAGGCTTCCAAATCCAAGATTGCGCTACTCTATCACTTTGGGTTATCACGAGCTGTCATAGCATGTATCCTTTGCTCTCGAGCTATCATAGCTTGTAGATTCATTCTTTGCACCTATATATGACATGAAAACAATAAGTTATAAATGTAATGAAACATGTTGCATGCTTATGCAAATGATAAGATAAAGATGTGAAACATAACATAGGCATGATTTAACTAAGTATAAAGATGTGAGTCATATGCTATGCACTAAAACAATATACATATTATAGGATGTAAATGCATGCATTATATAAAGCATAACTAAGGTAATTATGAATGAAGTAAGGAAGAACTCCCTTAGAATTAGTCTTGATGTCCTTCAATGGTGTGAACAAATCATGGTGAAGGTTGGTGCTGATTTGGATCACATCACGAGTGGTAAAAGACATGAGAGTTGTAAGCACAGAAGGGGAAGTAAAAGCCTAAAATCCCAATAGTGAAACACGAGTGTTTGAGTGGAGTGTCATCAATTTTTTTTCTTTGGAGTGATCGTGAGGTTTTTGTGAGTGATATTTTGGCAAGGTCCTTACATCTCATTCAATTTCTTTATTACACTAATAATTCTTTCATCTTTCCAATGGAGTACGAACAGCAAAGAAAGAATGCATTTCACACTCGATTCATATCTTTGTCTTGAACAATCACTTGTGGCTGGTATATTTTGGAAGACAATAACTTGGTGCCTTGTTTAGAAATATTCTTCCTTTGTACTTCAGCTTTGTTTCCTCCGTATATAGCCTGGTTAATAGGAAAGATAGTTAATTCCGTTAAATATGAGAAGTGGACCCTTTCGATTTCTTTAAAAGATGGATGGTATGCTATTCGTGCGACATTCATCTTGCTCCAAAAATTCTTCCAGAATTGACTAAGAGTCTTGCATTTTGGTTTGAATCTGATAAGCCGAATAATTGATTCATTTCCCTAGAAAAGAATTCAAAATAATTGATTCAGGAACATTGTCACAAAATCAAAAGAAATGTCAAACTGCATATGTTGAATGACACGAATGGGTGGTTGATGTTTGATGTTTTTGAGGAGTGACAACTCTCTTGGGATGATTTCTAAAGACACCTTCTCGGATCCCTGCAAAATAGATAAAGTAAGAGTAGGCAAATGGTTGTTAAGTTCGCTAGTGCAAAACAATTTTGTTTTCTCTTCTTTTTTTGCACAAACAATCTCGTTTCCATTATAACTCTTTTTTGCACAACTCTCGTGCCTTTACCACTCGATTCTCTTGTCACAAGTTCTTAATAGAACTTACTTAAACTTGTCAAAACTTTTTGTACTTGACGGTGTTTGGGCTGCAAATACGGTTAGGCTAGGAAAAAGAAAGAATTAAAGCAAATGAAAAAGGAATGGAACAAACAATGAAAAGGTAGGTTATATGAAGAATAGAAATGAAATGAAATAGAAGAAAGTAAAACAAACGTACCACAAAACTTACTTACAACTTGATCGAGAAACAACCGATCTTGATGTCTTCTTTGAACTTGTTGTTTGTTTGCTTTGCTTTGCCTTCACCACCTTTGTGTTTCACTATTCTTTTTTATTTTTATTTTTTTGTACTATTTTGAATTCCTTAGATCGATGTAGAAGGAATTCTTTTTTTTCTTTTTTTGTACTCTTTTTAATCACAAAAATGAAATCACAAAATATAGGGGCTTACTTGATTCTTCCAATGGCTCTAATACCAAATGATACGCTTCAACTCTCCAATTGTTGTTGTTGAGAAAAGCTTGATTGTTTCTGACCTTGAATGCAATTAAGCCTTGTAATCCGAATGCTTGAAGATGATGAAATGATAGAAAGATGATGATAATTTAGGGTGCGGAAGTGTATGATGAGTGGTGTTTAGGAAAAGGATTGAAATGGATGAAAGGGAAAGGTTTTGTGTAGGTGAAGGCTCAGGTAATGAAGGAAATGAAATGGGATGGTTCAGATATGGAAGTGAAGGAAAGGATAAGGTGGTAGTATTCAAAGTCTTCAAAGAAAGAAACTATGCTATAAGAATCATAATCTCGGATCTTAAGAGAATGGCTTTGAGGGTGGTCGAAAAGACTTGGACCCTTTGGTTATTAAACCAAGAACCTGAAGTATAGATGGAGATAGGAGACAACTTGACCCAGAAATGCCTGGATCCCATCCGAAAATTCGTCTCAAGTCGGCTGATGCTCCAGCTTTGCAAAATAGTTTCAGTTTCTTATCTAAAATGCATCGTTTTTGACCTCCTATGCACGCATTGTTTTGGCATTTATTGTTTGCATCGAAAAAATTCAGCTTCTTGTCCAATATGAGTAATTTGACCCCGCTCATACATCATTCCCCACTCCTCAAAAGGATTCATCCTCGAATCTAAATCGGCAATGAGAGAACAATCATCAACTTCAATTGAAAAGGCTTCTTTGTTGTATGTGGAGTGACCTAATTGAGCTCCTCTCAATGGTTCAACAAAATCATGAAAAAATAAGACAACACTACTTGAACATTTGTAATGATTAGTCAAAACAAAATCACTCATCGCGTTCTTTTTCTTTGTGGGGAGGTGATGAGAGTATAGCAAGTGGACCTACTACTTCACATGAGAGATTAGAAGCATTGTCATCTTGTCTAATGTGTTCACTATCACTTATCCTCTTTTTTGGGAGATGGTTCTTCTCCAACATCAACATTTGTACGAATGCTAGAAGTAGAAGTACGAAGAGAATCATGTGTACCTTTTAGTTTTGGGATGTCTTCATGGTTGGTTGCCTTCGGGTGGTCAATTGATTCATCCTTTTGTGCTTCCAATTTTTTTTTGTTTTATCCTCTCACATTGTTTTTTTTTTGCTTTCGCTATTTCTTCATATACTTTTTTCGGCTCTATTGAATCGAATGAGAGCTTCTAGCCTTGGTGCACAACCGAGTATGCATTTGTTTTGATTCGATGGACAGCGTCTTGATCATTTTTCCAAGGTCTTCCTGATAGCAAGTGGGTGACTTCCATAGGAACCACGTCTCACCATACATCATCACAATAGCTTCCAAGAGTAAAAGAGATTAAACAACGTTCGGTTACCTTCATATCTGGTCCGCTATTAAACCCTTGAAGATGATACAACTTACGGTGTTCTTGGCATGGTAGATTGAGTGCACCAACATTGAAGATGCTCACTAAGTTTACACGACTGTCACCTTCAAGAATTAAAGAACATAGTTTACCTTGTATCCTACATCGTGACCGAAAGATATTTATTGGTATAGTATGACGCGTGTTGTCAAGAGAGTAAAACATCCTAATTGCTTTAAGAATCCAAAGAAAAGTTTAGACACCAATAGAATTATAGTTGCAAGGAGAAAGAAGATTATGCAACTTTTAGTCCTACTAACACAAGGAAACAAAAAAGTGTTAGAAGATGTATAAGAAGCAATAAAAGCTAAAACAAACGAAAACTAATGGTTAAGAATGAAATAAAATTAGAAAACCCTGAAAACCCTAGAATTGTGCAGCAACTTGACCTACTTCATTCGAGGTGTTCCCGAAGTCCAAAAATTTTGCGTGGTGACTCCTCTAATGGTGTAGATCTGATCTGAAAATTTTCAGCTCAAAATTTGCTTGTTTGAATTTGACGAATTTCCCCTATTTTTTTAATTTTCACCCAAAAAGGCCAAAACTCTTGCCAAGAATCATCCCAAATATGATACCAAATGATAGAGTAGCGCAATTGTGGATTTAGAAGCCTTTAATCAAGTTGTTGCAAGAACTAAGAGCTCTAGACTCAATCAAGAAAGCTCTGGGCAGATCTGAAAATTCCAGCTTTGTTTATGGAATTATGGAAGATGGTGTGAAGGTTGAAGGTGAAGATGGCTTGCGATTTGTTGTTTTTGTTGTTTTGTCCTTGACACCCTCTTAGACGCAATTATCTAAGCAAGCAATCTCAAGCGGCTCTAACCCACCCTCCTAGATGCAATTACCTAGGCAAGCAAGAGTGTGAAGATGATCTCCCTCACAAGAACTCGTCGAGCTTATGTTGAAGAAGACTTCTAAGGCACGAGTAATCAGCACTTGCAAAAACAAACTCACTAAATATTTCATAAATCAAAGAAATGTGTTAAAAACAAAGAAGAAAGTATAATCCTTTTATAGATGATGCTTTCTTCTATAACCTAAAGCTAAGAATGAATAAAATAAACAAAGAAATCTGGTCCATTAAATTGGACTTGATCTAACGGCTTAAGAGAAGGGTGGCTGGTTCAAAAAGTATATAAAACCCTAAAAACATAATTTAAATGTTAATAATTAGGTTGGGCTAAGTCTAATTCGTCCAAAAGCTTTATAAATTATCTTTTGGGCTGAATTTACAAAATCCCGTAGTTAAACCCGTATCCAGTTTTCTACTTGCGCAGTCTTCAGTAAAATGAACGTATCTTGAGCTTTCAATGTCTGATTGACTTGTTTCAAGATGCGTTGGAAAGATAACTGAATGAAGGTCAATTTGTTAGAGACAACTTGACCCAGAAATGCCTGGATCCCATCCGAAAATATGTCTCAAGTCGGCTGATGCTCTAGCTTTGCAAAACAATTTCAGTTTCTTATCTAAAATGCATCATTTTGACCTCCTATGCGTGCATTGTTTTGGCCTTTTGCATCGAACAAATTCAGCTTATTGTCCAATATGAGTAATTTGACCCCGCTCATGCATGTATCAAAAATGGTGATGGAAATGATGAAGGTGATATCTTAAAGAATCAAGGAAAAAACTAGGCTATAGAGAGCCTAACCTCGAACCTTATATATGTCTTTTAGGGATGGTAGAAAGGACTTGGACCTGTTGGTTATAAAGAACCAAGAACCCGAAGTATCAAGGTATATAGGAGGTTTGACGCCACAAGTACAAGGTACTTGATAAGTCGATGAAGTTCGATTAAGAACTAGAAGAGAAAAATTCTCACAAAAAGAAATTTTATAATTGAATGAGATATTTACAAAATGAAAATACAACTTATATTTATAGTGAATGAAAGGGCATGGCCCAAAATGCCCTTAACTATTCGGCTAGTGATGGTGTCTCCCTCCAAAGGGATTTTGGCGCAAATTTCAATTTTCCCTTCATGTAGTTTGCCGCCCATTCAAGTTCGCTCCAAAGCGTAGGGACATGTTCCTCAGGAGGGGATATGACCCTTGAGGTGGTGAGCTGGCATGTGTAGGTGGAGCTGAAGTGAGTTTGATGTGAGCTGAATTGAGCTGAGCTACTTATTAGCTGAACGAGCTAGTTTGATCTTTGAGTTGTTTTGAGCTTCCTTGAGCTGCCCTTAACTAGGTGAGCTAGTCCTTTGAGCTTGTGAGCTTCCTTAAAATGCTCTCCTTTGTCTTTGAGCTAATCCCGAAGATTAAAGATGAAAGGATGATGATGAATAGATGCCAAGGCTGGATTGTTGAAAGAATCCTATGACATGGTTAGTGAAAATAAAAGAAAAATAAATAAATAACCCTCACAGCGCACTCCAAAGAAAGATTAATGTCACTCAATCACTCGTGTTTCACTCTTGGGAATTAAGGCTTTTACTCCCCCTTCTATGCTCACAACTCTTGTGCCTTTTACCACTCGATTCTATTATCACAAGTTCTTAATTGAACTTACTAAACATGTCAAAACTTTTTGTACTTGATGGAGTTTGGGCTGCAAATAAGGTTAGGCTAGGAAAAAGAAAGCATTAAAGGAAATGAAAAAGGATTGAAATGGATGAAAGGGAAAGGTTTTGTGTAGGTGAAGGCTGGGTAATGATGGAAAGGAAATGGGATGGTTTAGATATGGTAGTGAAGGAAAGGATAAGGTGGTAGTATTCAAAGTCTTCAAAGAAAGAAACTATGATATAAGAAGCATAATCTCGGATCTTAAGAGAATGACTTTGAGGGTGGTCGAAAAGACTTGGACCCTTTGGTTATTAAACCAAGAACTCGAAGTATAGATGGAGATAAGAGACGCCACAAGCAAGAAAGCTTGATAAGTTGATACATGCATGAGCGGGGTCAAATTACTAATATTGGACAAGAAGCTGAATTTGTTCGATGCAAACAATAAAAGCCAAAACAGTGCACGCTTAGGAGGTCAAAAACGATGCATCTTGGACAAGAAATTGAATCTGTTTGTAAAGTCTGGAATGTCAGCCAACTTGCGACGAGTTTTTGGATGGGATGAGGGTATTTCTGAGTCAAGTTGTCTTCTAAAAAATTGTTCTTCATTCAGTTATATTTCCAACGCATCTTGAAACGCGTCAATCGGACATCAGGAACTCAAGATACGTCCAATTTACTGAAGACTGTGCATGCAGAAAACTGGATACGGGATTTTGTAAAATTCAGCCCAAAAGCTAACATATAAGGCTTTGGACGAATTAAACTTAGCCCAATATATTTATTATCATTTAAATTGATGTTTTTAGGGTTTTATATACTTTAGGAACCAGCCACCCAGCCCTTATCAGCTTATCACCCTATTCCTTGCCACACAAGCACAAGGAGTTTAAAGACTGTTATTTTTTTATAATTTTTAATTAGATTAGGTTTTCCTTGTTTTAGTAGAAGTTAAATTACTTTGTCTATCCTTCACCTATAAAAGGATGAAGCCTCCATCATTGTAAGGGAGATTTTCTTTGATTTATGAAATATTTAGTGAGTTTGTTTTTGCAAGTGTTGATTACTTGTGCCTTCGAAGTCTTCTTCAACATAAGTTCGACGAGTTCTTGTGAGGGAGATCATCTTCACACTCTTGCTTGCCTAGATAATCGCATCTAGGAGGGTGGGTTAGAGCCGCTTGAGGTTGCTTGCTTAGATAATTGAGTCTAAGAGGGTGCCAAGGACAAAACAACATCAACAATTCGCAAGCCATCTTCATCTTCAACCTTCACACCATCCTCCATAATTTCATAAACAAACCTAGAATTTTCATATTTGTTTTACTTATCTCTTTCTCAATCTTTTTTTACATTCTTATTTCTTATCATATAATCCTTCATCTTGTCTTTCTTTCTTTAAATTTCCAGCCTTGAATCTGAAAATTTCAAGAAAATCCCTTCTCTTTTCTCTTGAATTTTCAGATCTGCCCAAACTTCCTTGATTGAGTCTAGAGCTCCTAGTTCTTGCAATAAATTGATTGAAGGCTTCCAAATTCAAGATTGCACTACTCTATCATAAGTCAAGATAGTTCTAAAAAGAACAAGTCTGAGAGAATAAACTCACAAAGTAAAAGATAATTTAGAAAAAGAGAATTGTGTGTTTACAAATGCAAAATGAACTCCTATTTATAGGAATTGAAAGGGAATGGCCGAAAAGGCCTTTATCTATTCTACAAAGGATAAAATCCCTTCATAATGGCATGGAAATGGTTACAATGGCATAGCCGAATAGTTAAGGAAATGGTTCATTTGGCGCCAAAACATGGAAAGGCATGTGTCTTTCCCTCCATGGTTGAATGGGTAGCTTGGTGAACCTTCATGGTAGCTAGCTAGGTGACTTGTAGCTAGCTAGTGTCACTCTAGCTCAGTTTCAGCTAGCTATACTCCAGTTGTCATCTATCAGGTCCTCAGCTCTCTCCAGCTAGTTTCAGCTCCTTTAGCTCAACTACATTCCTCAACTAAGTTCCTTATCCTTCAGCTCCATTAAGCTAGGTTTAGCTCCCATTCACCTCCTTTAGCTATCCTTTCAGCTACTATCTTTGTGCACTAAGCTCCTATAAGCTAGGTGAGCTATCATTCCATATCCTTGAGCTAGTATGAGCTGCCATAGCTTGCATTCTTTGTTTCTGAGCTGCCATAGCTTGCCTAATCATCCCTTATAGCTATATGATTCATGAAAACAACCAAATTAGCTATGGAAGAGCTAAGATGTGATGAATACATGCTGCACGCTTAAGATGAATATGCAAGTGATAGGAAAACATAAGTAAAGGATGTGTAACATAGCATATGCATGATTTAGCTAAGTATAAAGATGTGGCTCATAGGTTATGCATGAATATCATATAATATGCATATGACTGATAACATATGATATAATTCAAGCATTCTTATAACATTATATAATGCATAAATAAGTAAATAGAAGATAAAGTAAGGTAGAACTCCCTTAGAATTAGTCTTGATGTCTCTCAATGGTGTGAACAAGTCATGGAGAAAGTTGGTGCTAATTAGGATCACATCAGTTATCATAGCCAGTGGGAGGTGTGCCAATATTGCCAGCACTCTAATTGATACAATCCTAATCAACACCAACTTTCTTCATGACTTGATCACACCATTGAAGATCATCAAGGCTAATTTTGAGGGAGTTCTACCTTACTTTATATTTTATTATGTTCTTTATAAATTATATATTGTTATAAACATGCATTGCATATTAGGATTATCATAATATGTGATATTCCTACATAACCTATGATCCAAATATTTATATTTAGTTATATAAGTCATTTAAGTATGTTTGCATTGCATTGCATCTTTAAACTTAAGTATGTATCATATTTTAGCTTTATTTTAGCTCACACATTGTTTGTTGTTCTCTTTAGGTAAAGGATGAAGGCACAAGCCCAAAACAGCTCAAGGACCTCGCAACAAGCTCGGATTAGCTCTAGGACATTCAAGGCAGCTCAGATTAGCTCAAGGAGTCCAATAGAAGCTCGTATCAGCTCAAAACTTAAGGAGAACATTCTAGAGGAGCTCACACGCTCACCTAGCTAAAGTAAGCTCGGAATAGCTC
This sequence comes from Hibiscus mutabilis, assembly GCA_019671005.1. Classification (NCBI taxonomy): domain Eukaryota; kingdom Viridiplantae; phylum Streptophyta; class Magnoliopsida; order Malvales; family Malvaceae; genus Hibiscus; species Hibiscus mutabilis. The sequence continues at coordinate 59,627 of JAGYYJ010000285.1, read as the reverse complement.
AAACTAGCTTGAAAATTGAGCTAGCTCTTTTAGCTAGGTAGCTCAGCTTAAGCCAGCTCACTCCAAGCTCAACCAGCTTACTTCAGCTCCACCTACACATGCCAGCTCACCACCTCAAGGGTCATGTCCTCTCCTAAGGAAAACGTCCCTACATTTTGAAGGGAAACTTGAAAATGGGCGGCAACTACATGGAGGGAGAAGCCTTGGCGCCATTTGAACCATCTTTGTAACTATTCGACTATGCTTGATAGAGTAGCGCAATTGTGGATTTGGAAGCCTTCAATCAAGTTGTTGCAAGAACCAAGAGCTCTAGACTCAATCAAGAAAGCTATGGAAAATCTGAAAATTCAAGACCAAAGAGAAGGGCTTTTCTTGAAAATTTCAGATTCGAGGCTGGAAAATTAAAGAAAGAAAGACAAGATGAAGGATTAGATGATAAGAAACAAGAATATGAATAAAAAGATTGAGAAAGAGATAGGTAAAACAAATCTGAAAATTCCAGCTTTGTTTATGGAATTATGGAAGATGGTGTGAAGGTTGAAGGTGAAGATGGCTTGCGATTTGTTGTTGTTGATTTGTCCTCGGCACCCTCTTAGACACAATTATCTAAGCAAGCAACCTCAAGCGGCTCTATAACCCACCCTCTAAGAAGCAATTACCTAGGCAAGCAAGAGTGTAAAGATGATCTTCATCACATGAACTTGACGAACTTATGTTGAAGAAGACTTCTAATACGAAAAATAACAAGGCAAATCCATCTACCTTGAAAATAAATGGCCAAAGGTTTTTGTAACTAAAAAATTCAGGATGTTCTTCTATTAATGAAGCAAATATGCCTTTAAATAGGCTACAAATAAAGAGTTTAACTTGAACTAGGAAAAGTAAATATAATAATAAAATAAATAAACATATTTTATCTAATCTAAAAATCTAATAAATACAAATACAAATATAATCTTAAATCATCTATATAATCCTATATTAAATTTAAGTACAAATAATCAATAAAATTATTGAAAATTTGTAATAAATAATAATCCCCGTAATAAATCCGTATAGAGATTTCTGCTCACACAGTCTTCAAAAAAGGACATAACTTGAGCTCCCGGTGTCGGATTGATACTTTTCAGGATGCGTTGGAAAAGCTAAGAGACAGACGAATGTGTTTGAAGAAGACATATGACCCAGAAGTGCCCGGATCCCATCCGAAAATTCGATGCAAGACGACTGGAATTCTAGACTTATAAAACAACTTCAACTCTTTGGCTACAATGCATTGTTTTAACCCTCCCATACATGTATCATTCTCCCCCTATTGAAAACGATTTGTCCCGAATCATAAGAGTTGTTGATCACAACCTTCAAGTCTCTTGAGATGTCTCTAGGAATGAAATATTAAAACTAAGATCAATATAGAGAATTAGTTTTTTTTTTCTTTTTTCTCAACTACTAAGAAAACAGTAAAAGATAATTGTTTTAAAAACCTAAACCAAGGCTCTAATTACCAATTGATAATGATAGAGTAGCGCAGATCCAAATAAAAAAACTAAAATAAAGACAAATCTGAAAATTCAAATTTGCTTATGGAATTATGGAAGATGGTGTGAAGGTTGAAGGTGAAGATGGCTTGCAATTTGTTGTTGTTTTGTCCTTGGCACCCTCTTAGACGCAATTATATAAGCAAGCGGCTCTAACCCACCCTCCTAGACGCAATTACCTAGGCAAGCAAGAGTGTGAAGATGATCCCCCTCACAAGAACTCGTCAAACTTATGTTGAAGAAGGCTTCGAAGGCACAAGTAATCAGCACTTGCAAAAACAAACTCACTAAATATTTCATAAATCAAAGTGATAGAGTAGCGCAATCTTGGATTTGGAAGCCTTCAATCAAGTTGTTGCAAGAACTAGGAGCTCTAGATGAAGGGAGCATCATCCTTTGATAGATGAAGGATGGCTTTAACCTACAGCTAAGAATGAATAAAATAAACAAAGAAATCTGGTCCCTTAAATTGGACTTGATCGAACGGCTTAAGAGAAGGGTGGTTGGTTCCTAAAGTATATAAAACCCTAAAAACATAATTTAAATGTTAATAATTAGGTCAGGCTAAGTCTAATTCGTCTAAAAGCTTTATAAATTAGCTTTTGGGCTGAATTTACAATATCCAGTCATTAAACCCATACCCAATTTTCTGCTTGCGCGGTCTTCAGTAAAATAAACGTATCTTGAGTTTTCGATGTACGATTGATGCGTTTCAAGATGCTTTGGAAAGATAACTGAATGTCGGCCAATTTGTTGAAACAACTTGACCTAGAAATGCCTGGATCCCATTTGAAAATTCGTCTCAATTCGGCTGATGCTCCATCTTTGCAAAATAGTTTTAGTTTTTATCTAAAATGCATAATTTTTGACCTCCTATGCGTACATTGTTTTGGCCTTTATTGTTTGCATAGAACAAATTCAGCTTCTTGTCCAATATGAGTAATTTGACCTCGCTCATGCATGTATCAATGCTATTGTAACCATTCATACATACATGCCTATATGAAGGGTTTTACCCTATGCCGAATAATTAAAGGCCTATTTAGCCATGCGTTTACATTTCCTATAAATAGGATTGAGATTTTCATCTGTAAGCGCACTCAATTTCAATACAAAATTTCCTTTGCAAGAATTTTCTCTCTTTTAGTTCTTTTTAGAACTTTATCGACTTATCAAGTACTTGTACTTGTGGCATCAACCTTTCTATTCTCTTGATACTTTCGGTTCCTATCTCTTTATAGATAGTGGGTCAAAGTCCCTTCTACCATCCCTTAAGAAATCATATAAGGTCCGGGGTTATGCTCTTTATAACATAGTTTTTTACTTGAATTCTTAAGATACTACCTTCACCATTTCAATCCATTCTCATCACCATTTTCATACACCAATCATACCATCTTCCGCAACCACCATTAAAATACCTTTCATTCTTTCAAGCCTATCTTGCTTGCAGGTTTCTTTCTTCCTTCCTAGATCCAACAATAAAGAAGTCGTCTCCAACAACATCAAGGACGGATTGTATCATTTGCTAATGGTTGAAAAACTTGGTTTGAAGACCACGAGGCATACTTGTCCATACAAGATTCAGTGGCTTAATGATGATGACGAGATCGAAATCACCGAGCAAGTTATCATTCCATTTCCATTAGAAGATACAAGGATAAAGTATTTTGTGATGTAGTCCCAATGTAGACCAGCCATTTGTTATTGGGAAGGCCATGTCAATTTGTTAAAAAAGCAGTCCATGATGGATTCATCAACCAATACTCTTTCCCATATGAAGGCAAGAAGATTACCTTGGCACCTTTAACACTGAGCCAAGTGAAGGAGGGTCAATTTCACTTGAAAAAGAGCCTTGAGGCCATGGAGAAGATTGAGAAAGTTGAAGAAGAACTTGAGATTGGAAAAGAAACATAAAAGAAATTGGAATTGAAAATGAATGTGAAGGAGAAAAGGATAAAGAAAAACATATTTTGTCTTGCACTAACAATTCTTTTCCTTCTATTCTTGATTTTTCATAGTTGCAAGATGTTAAAGAGATGGCCTTAAAAGACATTCAAAGAGAAATTCCAATCATGACAATGATCCAGCAACATTCATGTTTTGATGAATTAATAACGCTTCCCATGGAGTACATCAAACACCAGCCACCGTCCATATGCATTAATGGGTTTGTTTTCTCTACTCTTTTAAATCTAATTTTTCTTTTTTACTTATATGGTTATGATTGAAGAAAATGAAAGAAGACATAAGGTCGAAAGGGTACTACACCAGAAAATGCGAGGAAACAAAAGGAAGGTTATCCCAAAGGACATATCTCTTCAAGATGATGATCCAAGAAACATGAATTGTGGAGGACCAATTGATACGTGTCTGGCAAGGCATATGCGAACACTCAAACCCCATGCAAACGCTCGACAACTTGCAGACTTGCAAAGACTCTTTGAATGGAATCCCAATTCGAGGAAAAATCCTTTTGAAGAGTGGGAGAATGATAGGATCATGAGAGGGGTCAAAATAATCATCTTGGAAAAGAAGTTGAAACTATTTTGCAAGTCAAAAACATCATTCAACTTGGAGATCCAGGCATTTATGGGTCGATATGTCTTCTTAAAACTTGTTCGGCTGTCAATTAGTGATACAGTCCTAATCAACACCAACTTTCTTCAAGACTTGATTACACCATTGAAGATCATCAAGGCTAATTCTAAGAGAGTTCTACCTTACTTTATCTTTTACTATCTTCTTTATGCATTATATATTGTTATAAACATGCTTTGCTTATTAGGATTATCATATGTTATCATTTATTTGCATAATATATGATATTCATGCATAACTCATATCCACGTCTTTATATTTAGTTATATAAGTCATTTAAGTATGTTTGCATTGCATTGCATCTTTAAACTTAAGTATGCATCATATTTTAGCTTTATTTCAGCTCACACATTGTTTGTTGTTCTCTTTAGGTACTAAGGATGAAGGCACAAGCTCAAAAGCAGCTCAAGGACCTTACAACAAGCTCGGAATAGTTCCAAGACATTCAAGGCAGCTCGGATTAGCTCAAAACTTAAGGAGAACATTCTAAAGGAGCTCACAAGCTTGAAGATTGAGCTAGCTCTTTTAGCTAGCTGGCTCAGCTCAATCCAACTCACTCCAAGCTCAACCAACTCACTTCAGCTCCACCTACACATGCCAGCTCACCACTCCAAGGGTCATGTCTCCTCCTACGGAACATGACCCTACATTTTGGAGGGAAACTTGAAAATGGGCAGCAAACACATGAAGGGAAAGCATGAGGTGCGCCAAAATAAAGAGTTCCAACCAAATCACTTTTCATTGGACAGATTCATCACCAAAAATGTCAGTCAGATTGTTTTCCATTTCCGAGCAAGGTACAAGCATAACTGGGTTCAGAAGTCTGCATAAAACTTGTTCTCCTATCTCTTAGCTTTCTAGCACATGTTGAATGTCAATCCAATATCGGGAGCTCGAGATATGTCCAGATTACCGAAAGAAGATGATACAATCCTAATCAGCACCAACTTTCTTCATGAATTGATCACACCATTGAAGATCCTCAAGGCTGATTCTAAGGGAGTTCTACTTTACTTCATCTTCTATTATCTTCTTTATCCATTATATATTGTTACAAGCATGCTTTTGCATATTACGAAATACTTGAAATATCATATGTTATCATTAATTTGCGTAATATATGATATTCATGCATAACCTATGATCCACATCTTTATACATTTAACGCATGTTTGCATTACATTATTAGTTTAAGGAAGCATCTTATTATAGCTTTTTTCAGCTCACACATTGTTTATTGTTTTCTTTAGATACCATTGATGAAAGCATAAGCTCGAGATAGCTCAAATACCTCACGAGGAAGCTCGACATAGCTCAAGAGGTGTAAGAACAGCTTGAACAGCTCCAGGACATTCAAGGCACTCAGATTATTAGCTCAAGGAGTCCAATAGAAGCTCGGATCAGCTCAAAACTTAAGGAGAACATTCTAAAGGAGCTCACAAGCTTGAAGGATCAGCTCACCTAGCTAAACTCAGCTTGGAATAACTTCAATCAGCTTGAAAATTGAGCTAGCTCTTTCAGCTAGCTAGCTCAGCTCAATCCAGCACACTCCAAGCTCAACCAGCTCACTTCAGCTCCACCTACACATGCCAACTCACCACCCCAAGGGTCATGTCCCCTCCTAAGGAACATGTCCCTACACTTTGGAGGGAAACTTTGAAAATGGGCGGCAAACACATGGGGGGAAAGCATAAGTGCGCCAAAACGAAGAGTTCCAACCAAATCACTCTTCATTGGGTAGATTCATCACCAAAACGTCTGTCAGATTATTTGCCATTTTCGGGTAGGATACAAGCTTAACTGGGTTGAGAAGTCTTCATGAAACTTGTTCTCCTATCTCCTAGCTTTCCAGCACATGTTGAATCGAGTCAATCCGATATTGGGAGCTCAATATATGTCCAGATTAATGAAGGAAGTGCAGGTTGGAATTTCATACGAAAAATTACAACTTTTCAAATATTTGTGCGCCAAAACCATTTGGAAGGAGAATTGAAGCCTAGCCGAATAGATACAAGGCCATTCGGCAAAACCACTTCATTTCTTATAAATAGAAGTTGTATTTTCATTTTGTAGACATATCATCTCATTCATATCAATTAAATTACCTTTGTGAGAATATTCTCTCTTTCAGTTCGTTTTAGAACTTTATCGACTTATCAAGTACTTTGTACTTGTGGCGTCAACCTTCCTTTACACCTTGATACTTCAGATTCTTGGTTCTTTATACCAACTGGTCCAAGTCCTTTCTACCATCCCTTAAAGACATCTATAAGGTTCGGGGTTAGGCTCTTTATAGCCTAGTTTCTCCTTGATTATTTAAGATACTACCTTCACCTTTCCATCCATTTCCATTACTATACACCATTCATACCATCTTCCGCAATCACCATTCACACACTTTTCATTCAACAATCAAAGGCCGTCTCCTACAACGACGAGGATGGAAGTATATCATTTGGTAATCAGAGCTTTTGGTGGAAGAAGCAAGTGCATCAAAGTGAAGCCCGATTCAAGAAAAGCAAAAAAAATTATAAGTGACTATCCTGTTATGTCAATTTGAAAAAAAAGAAAAGAAAAGAAAAAGAATCAGATTCGAAAAGTGCAAAAAATGTACAAAAAATGAGGAAAAAAAGTTGGATAGCACAAGTTCAAGGGTGAAGAGCACAACAACATCATCTTCAACATCAAGCTTGAAGCCATCTTCTTCAAGACTTTGATTGTTGGTCAAGGAAGGTTGTGAGTTTTCTTTCCAAGTAAGTAACCCTTTTCTTCTTTCTTTTCCTATTCTAAACTTACCTTTACACCATATTCTATTCCTTTTCCTTTTAAACTAACCATTTTAGCCGACGCATAAGATACAATATTTGCCTAAGTCATGAGTAAGTTCCTTAAAGAACTTTACAAGAGAGAAAGTAGTGGAAAAAGGCAATTGAGAGTGTGAGATCAGAAGGGGATAATAAAAGCCAAATAACATCCCAAAGTGCAAACACGAGTGTTGAGTGGAGTGAAACTGTGAGGATTTTTGTTGAGTGCAATTTGGTAAGGTGATAGAGTAGCGCAAATTCGAATAAAGAGAAAAACAAAACAAACCAAAATAAAGAACAAATCTAAAAATTCAGATTTGCTTATGGTGGTGTAGTCAATGGAGGAAGCTTGAATATGTGGAGATGGCGTGATGAATTGGTAGTTGTTGTTTTGTCCTCGGCACCCTCTTAGACGCAATTATCTAAGCAAGCAACCTCAAGTGGCTCTAACCCACCCTCCTAGATGCAATTAGATAAGTAACTTCTAATAATAAATAAATGCTAAAAATAAAATCCTAATTAAATAAATCTGATTCTAATAGATATTGCAGAATCCTATATCGATTTAAATTACAAAAAATCAAATAAAATCTTAAAAATTCGTAATTATCCAAAAATCCCGTATTAATCCCGTATAGGAATTTCTGCATGCGCTGTCTTCACTAAAATAAACGTATCTTGAGTTACAGATGTCCGATTGAGGTGTTTTAAGATGCGTTGGAAAGGTAATTGCTAGACGGAAAAGTTTTAAGAAGACATGTCAACCCATAAATGCTTGGATCCCATCCAAAAATGCATCTTAAGTTGACTGACGTTTCTGACTTGCAAAGCAGTTTCAAATTCTTTTCCAATATGATTATTTTGACCCCTCTCATGCTCGTATCATTCCCCCACTCCTAAAAAAGATTCGCCCTCGAATCTAGACCAGTAAATGGAGGAAGTTCATCAAAGTACCATGGAAGAGAAGACGTCTTGAAGGATCCTTTTGCAGAGTCACTTTTTGCAATGTAATTTACAAGTTCCTTCTCATTGGGATCATCATGATTGTTCTTTTGGTCGCAAAGCAACTCATTCTCATCTTCAAAATTGTTATTAATGCTAAAAGAGGAATAAGCATAAATAGAATTCTGAAAACATTCAATGATACCTTTTGATTGTAAGGTACCTTCGTCGGTGCTTGTCGTTTGATGATCATCTTGAATCGGAATAGTAGGTTCGTCACTGGAAACAAACACACTACTTATAATTTCTTCCCCATCAATAGGCAAGGTTAAACTCTCAATGGCATCGTCTTCCTCATGTTCTTTAGAAGAACAAATTTCTTTATCATGCTCCGGATCACGGATTTCAATATCATTAGAAGACATGAATTCAGACAACATATCTCTCAAAATTTTTTCTTGAAAATAAAACTTACTCGGACAATCATACCCTGAATGATCTAGTCGACAACAATAATGACATCGAGTCCCCAAAAGGGTAAAATCCAATATGTTGCTCAATGACATCCTCAAGAACGACCTGAATCCGATACCAAATGATAGAGTAGCGCAAATTCGAATAAAGAGAAAAACAAAACAAACCAAAATAAAGAACAAATCTAAAAATTCAGATTTGCTTATGGTGGTGGAGTCAATGGAGGAAGCTTGAATATGTGGAGATGGCGTGATGAATTGGTAGTTGTTGTTTTGTCCTCGGCACCCTCTTAGACGCAATTATCTAAGCAAGCAACCTCAAGCGGCTTTAACCCACCCTCCTAGATGCAATTACCTAGGCAAGCAAGAGTGTGAAGATGATCTCCCTCACAAGAACTCGATGATCTTATGTTGAAGATGGCTTCTAGACAAGTTTACCGAACACTTGCAAACTCAAAGAATACTAAAATCTCCAAAGAGAACTTTTTATTAATCAATGAAATCTTCATTACAATGTGGGTGAAGCCTCCTTTATATAGGCCATGGAGAAGTTCTAATCCTACTAAACTTAGGAATTAAATACAATAAATAAATGCTAAAATCTAATCTCCTAATTAGATAAGTAACTTCTAATAATAAATAAATGCTAAAAATAAAATCCTAATTAAATAAATCTGATCCTAATAGATATTGCAGAATCCTATATCGATTTAAATTACAAATAATCAAATAAAATCTTAAAAATTCGTAATTATCCAAAAATCCCGTATTAATCCCGTATAGGAATTTCTGCATGTTCTGTCTTCACTAAAATAGACGTATCTTGAGTTCCAGATGTCCGATTGAGGCGTTTCAAGATGCGTTGGAAAGGTAATTGACAGACGGACAAGTTTTAAGAAGAAATGTCAACCCATAAATGCCTGGATCCCATCCAAAAATGCATCTTAAGTTGACTGACGTTTCTGACTTGCAAAGCAGTTTCAAATTCTTTTCCAATATGATTATTTTGACCCCTCTCATGCTCGTATCATAAGGACTTTTCATTTTCTTATTTCATCACTAACAAATGGCACAAGATTCTTTTCCATCTACTTCCAACAGGGTTCTTGTTGTTAAAAGAACATTAAGCCTACAAGCCAAGGATGATGACCGACAAAGGGAGAACATCTTCTACACCCGATGCCATGTGAATGACAAAATATGCTCCATGATCATTGATGGAGGGAGTTGCACCAACGTGGCCAGTACTATGATGGTTGAACGACTTGGCTTAAAGACCACTAAACACCCGAATCCTTACAAATTATAGTGGTTGAACAATGGAGGCAAACTAAAGGAGTACATATTCCATTTTCAATTGGAAGTTATAAGGATGAAATCTTGTGTGATGTAGTGCCCATGAGTGCGAGCCACCTCTTGTTAGGGCGACCATGGCAGTTTGATAAAAGAGCCAGTCATGACGGATTCACTAATCGCTACTCTTTCATGTTCAAAGGAAAGAAGTTCATTTTGATGCCGTTAAGCCCAAGCCAAGTACATCATGATCAGATTCAATTGAGCAAGAGGATTGAAACTTGGAAGGAGAGCAAGAAAGAAGAAGAAAACAAGGAGGAAACCAATGAAGAAGAACAATTGGAGATTGAGATTGTGGATGTAAAACCAGTTGGAGTTGAAAATGTACAAGTTCAAAAGGAGGATGAAGATGAAAAGAATGAAAATGAGAAAGTGGGCGTAAGAAAAGATGGAGTTAAAAATGAAAGAGTTAAAAAGAATGAGTTTGGAGATGAAGAGGGGAAAGAAAAATAGATTTTATCTAACCCTACTTTTTCTCCTGTTATTCCTTTTATCTTGTAGGATATTCCAAAAGATGCATCTTTTCAAATTGATGGTTAGAAACATGTCCTTTGAAGAACCAATGAGTGTGACTTTCAGCGATCCACAAGACATGTCCCTTGACATTTCAAAGGTTGCGACACTTGAAGTTCCAAGAGATATGATCATTGACATTCCAAGTACATTGCCGATCTTGAAGAAAATTCAGCAACCAACACCCATTAAACATCCACCACAGTTTGCTATTTCCATTCATCTTGTTAATAGTTTCTCATATTCTAACTTTGATTTGTTTTGCAGCAATTTGTTTCATGGTGTTATCCTACCAAATTATGATGAACGAGTTGATGACTTTTCAAAAGAGGTGCCTTTTGAAGGTTTCTTTTCCAAAGATGTGTCCTTTGAAGGATTGATTATTCAATATACTTCACCAAGGGAGGTGATCCACGAAGAAGTTTTGCCATTCAAGCTTAAAGGGTAGATTACTCAAAAGGGCAGAAATCTCCCAATACCGAACCCTCTCGATTTGAGGACAAATCGCCAAAAAGAAGGGGAGGATGATACAATCCTAATCAGCACCACTTTCTTCATGAATTGATCACACCATTGAAGATCCTCAAAGCTGATTCTAAGGGAGTTCTACCTTACTTCATCTTCTATTATCTTCTTTATGCATTATATATTGTTATAAGCATGCTTTTGCATATTAGGAAATACTTGAATTATCATATGTTATCATTAATTTGCATAATATATGATATTCATGCATAACCTATGATCCACATCTTTATACATTTAACGCATGTTTGCATTACATTATTAGTTTAAGCAAGCATCTTATTATAGCTTTATTTCGGCTCACACATTGTTTATTGTTTTCTTTAGATACTATGGATGAAAGCATAAGCTCGAGATAGCTCAAAGACCTCACAAGGAAGCTCAGAATAGCTCAAGAGGTGTTAGAACAGCTTGGAATAGCTCCAGGACATTCAAGGCAGCTCAAATTAACTCAAGAAGTCCAATAGAAGCTCGAATCATCTCAAAACTTAAGGAGAACATTCTAAAGGAGCTCACAAGCTTGGAAGGATCAGCTCACCTAGCTAAAATCAGCTTGAAGATTGAGCTATCTCTTTCAGCTAGCTAGCTCAGCTTAATCCAGCTCACTCCAAGCTCAACCAGCTCACTTCAGCTCCACCTACATATGCCAGCTCACCACCCCAAGGGTCAATGTCCCCTCCTAAGGAACATGTCCCTACACTTTATAGGGAAACTTTGAAAATGGGTGGCAAACACATGGAGGGAAAGCATAAGTGCGCCAAAACGAAGAGTTCCAACCAAATCACTCTTCATTGGGTAGATTCATCACCAAAACGTCTATCAGATTGTTTGCCACTTTTGAGCAGGATACAAGCATAACTAGGTCGAGAAGTCTTCATGAAACTTGTTCTCCTATGTCTTAGCTTTCCAACACATGTTGAATCAAGTCAATCCGATATCGGAAGCTCGGGATATGTCTAGATTACGGAAGGAAGTGCAGGCTGGAATTTCATACGAAAAATTACAACTTTTCAAATATAGCGCCAAAACCATTTGGAGGGAGACTTGAAGCCTAGCTGAATAGATACAAGGTCATTCAGCCAAAACATCTTCATTTCCTATAAATAGAAGTTTTTTCATTTTGTAAACATCTCATTCATATCAATTAAATTACCTTTGTGAGAATTTTCTCTATTTTAGTTCTTTTTAGAACTTTATCGACTTATCAAATACTTTGTACTTGTGGCGTCAACCTTCCTTTCCACCTTGATACTTCGGGTTCTTGGTTCTTTATAACCAACGAGTCTAAGTCCTTTCTACCATCCCTTAAAGACATCTATAAGGTTCGGGGTTAGGCTCTCTATAGCCTAGTCTTTTCCTTGATTATTTAAGATACTACCTTCACCTTTCCATCCATTTCCATCACCATTTCTATACACCATTTATACCAGCTTCCGCAGCCACCATTCACATATTTTTCATTATTTCAAGCCATCTTACTTTGTAGGAATCACTTGCCTGCCTTCCTAGATCCTACAATCAAAGGCTGTCTCCAAAAACAACGAGGACGGAAGCATATCAAAAGTGCAGACTGGAAATTCATACGAAAAATTACAACTTTCATTCAAATGTTTGTGCGCCAAAACCATTTGGAGGGAGACTCAACTCGGCCAAAACATCACTAGGCCTTTGGAGGGAGGCACCACCCTAGTCGAATAGTTGTAAGGCCTTTTCGGCCATGCCCCTTCATCCCCTATAAATACAAGTTGTTTTTGTCAATTGTAACATATCTCATTTTTCATCAATCAAATTACTTGTGCGAATTTTCTCTTTTTTAATTCATTTTAGAACTTTATCGACTTATCAAATACTTGTACTTGTGGCACCAACCTTCTATTCCCTTAATACTTTTGGTTCCTATCGCTTTATAGAAAGTGGGTCCCATCCCTTAAGAAATCATATATGGATTGGGTTTATGCTCTTTATAGCATAGTTTCTTCCTTGAATTCTTAAGATACTACCTTTACCATTTCCATACACCAATCTTACCATCTTTTACAGCCACCATTAAATACCTTTCATTCTTTTAAGCCTATCTTGCTTGCAGGTTTCTTGCTTCCTTCCTAGATCCAACAATCAGAGTGATTGTCTCCAACAATAACATCAAGGACGGATTGCATCATTTGGTAATCAGAGCTTTTTGTGGAAGAAGCAAGTGCATCAAGTGAAGCCTGATTCAAGCAAAGCAAAAAGAAATTGTAAGTGACTATCCTTTGTCATTTCAAGGGTAAAAAGTACAACAACAACATCTTCAACATCAAGCCTAAAGCCATCTTCTTCAAGACTTTGATTGTTGGTCAAGAAAGGTTGTGAGTTTCTTGCCAAGTAAGTAACCCTTTCCTTTTAACTTTTCTATTCTAAACTTTCCTTTACACCATATTTTCTTCCTTTTCCTTTTCAAACTAGCATTTCAGAGACACACAAGATACAATATTTGCCTAAGTCTTGAGTAAGTTCCTTAAAGAACTTTACAAGAGAGAAAGGAGTGGAAAAAAGGCAAATTGAGAGTGTGAGATCAGAAGGGGATAATAAAAGCCAAATAACATCCCATACTGCAAACACGAGCGTTGAGAGGAATGAAATTTCCGTGGAGTGAATTTGTGAGGTTTTTTTTTAGTGCAATCCGATAAGGTCTCTTTGTTTTCTTAGTTTATCACTAACAATGACACAAGATTCTATTCTATCTACTTCCAGCAGGGTTCTTGTAGTTAAAAGAACACTAAGCCTACAAGCTAAGGATGATGACAGGCAAAGGGAGAAAATCTTCTACATCCAATGCCATGAGAATGACAAAATATGCTCTATGATCATCGATGGAGGAAGTTGCACCAATTTGACCAGTACTATGATGGTTGAACGACTTGGCTTAAAGGCCACTAAACATCCAAGTCCCTACAAATTACAATGGTTGAACGAGGGAGGCGAACTGAAGGTCAACAAGCAAGTACGAATTCCATTCTCAATTGGAAATTACAAGGATGAAGTCTTGTGTGATGTAGTGCCCATGAGTGAGAGCCACCTCTTGTTTGGGTGACCATAGCAGTTTGATAAAAGAGCTACCCATGACGGATTCACTAATTGCTACCCTTTCATGTTCAAAGGAAAGAAGTTCATTTTGACACCGTTAAGCCCAAGCCAAGTACATCATGACTAGATTCAATTGAGAAAAAGAATTGATGAGTGAACTATGAGCAAGCAAGAAGAAGAACTCAAAAGGAGGAAGAAATCAAAGAGAAAGCAATAGAAGAACTTTTGAAGAAGGACAAACAAATGGAGTTGAACATGAAAAGATTGACAATGAGATTGTGGATGTAAAACTAGTGGGAGATGAAAATGCACAAGTTGAAGGAGAAGAGTATGGAATGAAAAAAGAAACTCAAAAGAGGACAAGAAGGAAAAGAATGAGTGTGAAGAAAAAAAGCAAGATTTATTTTTCACTAACGATTCTTTTCTTCCTATTCTTAATCTTTCCTTGTTGCAGATTGATGAAAAGGTGGCCTCAAGAAACTTTCCAAGTACATTACCAATCATGAAGATAGTCAACCATCATTCATGTTTTGGTTATGCTTCAAAGGAGGATCCAATAACGTGTTCCATCACCAAAGACATCAAGCAACATCCACCAATCAAGATCATTAAACATCCTCCATGGTTTGCAATTTTTTCCATTTTGCTATAAGTTTCTCTTTCTATAACCTTGGATTGTTTTGCAGCAAAATGATTCACCTACATGGAGTAATGCTATCAATTGGTGATGACAAGTTTCTTTTCCATTTTGAGATTGGTTGGAGTGTTAAATTCAAGACTAAACTTCAATCATTCATCCTGCCAAAGAAAGATCAACTCAAGGATGTAAAGCAGGAACTATCCACCTATTCTAAAGAAATCATTCGAAGAGGTACAAGAGCAAGGAAAGTTGGCATAAATCATAAGGATCTGTTCATGAAAAGATTTGAAGCAATGATAAAAGATCATGATTTTTCCAACCATCATGATGGATCAAAGAAAGAAGTTGAAAAGATATGTTCCTTCACCAAAGGTCATGATGTTTTGGACCAAGGAGTGATTCGAAGGACAAGTTTTGTTCCCAAAAGGCGTGACATTTCTAAAGGAGGATTCCAAAGAGATTGTGCCTATTTGAAGAAGGATGAACCGGGAAGATTAAAGATTTCACTTGGGAGAAGGAGTGAGAATTCGTCCACCCAAACAATAGAGAGGTGTCCATTAAAGAACTCTTTCAATTTGAGGACAAATCGCCAAAAAAAGGGAGGATGATACAATCCTAATCAGCACCAACTTTCTTCATGACTTGATCACACCATTGAAGATCATCATTGCTAATTCTAAGGGAGTTCTACCTTACTCTATCTTTTATTATCTTCTTTATGCATTATATATTGTTATAAACATGCCTTGCATATTAGGATTATCATATGTTATCATTTATTTGCATAATATATGATATTCATGGCATAACCTATGATCCACATCTTTATATTTAGTTATATAAGTCATTTAAGTATGTTTGCATTGCATTGCATCTTTAAACTTAAGTATGCATCATATTTTAGCTCACACATTGTTTGTTGTTCTCTTTAGGTACTAAGGATGAAGGCTTGTCTCAAAACAGCTCAAGGACCTCACAACAAGCTCAAATTAGCTCCAAGACATTCAAGGCAGCTCGAATTAGCTCAAAGAGTCCAATAGAAGCTCGAATCAGCTCAAAATAGCTCAAATCAGCTTAAAGAATGAGCTAGCTCTTTCAGCTAGCTAGCTCAGCTCAATCCAACTTATTCCAAGCTCAACCAGCTCACTTCAGCTCCACCTACACATGCCAGCTCACCACCCCAAGGGTCATGTCCCTTCCTAAGGAACATGTCCCTACATTTTGGAGGGAAATTTGAAAATTGGCGGCAAACACATGGAGGGAAAGCACGAGTACGCCAAAATGAAGAGTTCCAACCAAATCACTTTTCATTGGACAGATTCATCACCAAAAATGTCAATCAGATTGTTTGCTATTTTCGAGCAGGATACAAGCATAACTGGGTTGAGAAGTCTTCATGAAACTTGTTTTTGCCATTTTCGAGTAGGATACAAGCATAACTGGGTTGAGAAGTCTTCATGAAACTTGTTTTTGCCATTTTCGAGCAGGATACAAGCATAACTGGGATGAGAAGTCTTCATGAAACTTGTTCTCCTATCTCTTAGCTTTCCAAGGCATGTTGAATCGCGTCAATACAATATCGGGAGCTTGAGATATATCCAGATTACCGAATGAAGTACAGGCTGGAATTTCATACGAGAAATTACACTTTTTCACTCAAATGTTTGTGCGCCAAAACCATTTGGAGGGAGGCACCACCCTAGCCGAATAGTTGTAAGGCCTTTTTGGCCATGCCCCTTTGATACGAGCATGAGAGGGGTCAAAATAATCATCTTGGAAAAGAAGTTGAAACTGCTTTGTAAGTCAGAAACATCGTCAACTTGCGAAGCATTTTTGGATGGGATTCAGGCATTTATTGGTCAATATGTCTTCTTAAAACTTGTCCGGCTGCAAATTAGCTTTCCAACGCATCTTGAAACACCTCAATCGGACATCTGGATCTCAAGATACGTCTATTTTAGCGAAGACAACGCATGCAGAAATTCCTATACGGGATTAATACGGGATTTTTGGATAATTACGAATTTTCAAGATTTTATTTGATTATTTGTAATTTAAATCAATATAGGATTCTGCAATATCTATTAGGATCAGATTTATTTAATTAGGATTTTATTTTTAGCATTTATTTTGATACATGTACCACAAGGCAATTCCAAGGACAAGATGGACTTACTTTTCCACTTGGCCCAATAACCCGAGCCAAGTCTAAGCTAATCAAGGACAAGCTAAATTCGACCGTCCAGGTATTCGTGAGCCAAGGATTACAAGCTGCCATGAAGAAAGAAGAATTTCTTGAAGGAAGTCCACACTTAACATCCTTCAAGAATAATTGGGTCACAAAAACTCAACTTGCTGCACCTTTGGAGATGGATATCCATGAGCCTTTAGATGTCCATTAATTAGCCCTTTTTATTGTAATTAGACCCAATACTTGTTACTATAAAAGATTGGGTCAGATTTTTATTTTTAGCCCAAATTAGGATTTACAAGTGTTTTTAGGCCTAGTTATCTTTTTAAACAGCCCACACATGCCTCCTTGCCCAAGAACCAATTTCTTATCATCTAAACCAGCCCAAATAAAGGCCCTATCAACTTTTACTTGCTGCCCAATCAAAACAGCTCTTATCAGCCCATTACTTGATACCCAAGCAAACCAGCCTTCATCAAGTTTACTTGCTGCTCAAGTAACCAACCCTTATCAGCTTATAACTTGCCTTATCACCCTATCCCTTGCCACACAAGCACAAGGAGTTTAAAGGCTGTTATTTTATTATTATTTTTAATTAGATTATGTTTTCCTTGTTTTAGTAGAAGTTAAATTACTTTGTCTATCCTTCACCTATAAAAGGATGAAGCCTCCATCATTGTAAGACAGATTTTCTTTGATTTATGAAATATTTAGTGAGTTTGTTTTTGCAAGTGCTGATTACTTGTGCCTTCGAAGTCTTCTTCAACATAAGTTCGACGAGTTCTTGTGAGGAAGATCATCTTCACACTCTTGCTTGCCTAGATAATCGCGTCTAGGAGGGTGGGTTTAGAGCCGCTTGAGGTTGCTTGCTTAGATAATTGCATCTAAGAGGGTGCCGAGGACAAAACAACAACAACAACAATTCACAAGCCATCTTCATCTTCAACCTTCACACCATCTTCCATAATTCCATAAACAAAGCTGGAATTTCCAGATTTGTTTTACCTATCTTCTTCTTAATCTTTTCTCATCTTTTTATTTATATTCTTATTTCTTATCATCTAATCCTTCATCTCATCTTTCTTTCTTTAAATTTCCAGCCTTGAATCTGAAAAGTTCAAGAAAATCCCTTCTCTTTTCTCTTGAATTTTCAGATCTGCCCAAACTTCCCTGATTGAGTCTAGAGCTCCTAGTTCTTGCAACAACTTGATTGAAGGCTTCCAAATCCAAGATTGCGCTACTCTATCATTTGGTATCAGAGTTGGGACGATTCTTGACAAGAATTTTGGCGTTTTTGAGTGAAAAACTCGAAGGTATAGCCTAATTACTCAAATGCATGCTACTATATGGGGATTCGAACATATAAAGCAATTGTATCCTAATGATCCAGATTTCAAGGAAATTTATACTCATTGTTTAAAAGGTGCTTTTAACAAGTTTTATCTTGTAGATGGGTTTCTTTTCCGAATAAATAGGTTGTGTATACCACAAGGCTCCATTAGAGAATTGCTAGTCCATGAATCACACTCCGGAGGCTTAATGGGGCACTTTGGCATCTCCAAAACGTTAGACATGGTAATGGAGCATTTTTTTTGGCCACATATGAGGAAAATCGTGGAGGAGTCACCACACAAAAGTTCAGAATTTTTTGACATCGGGAACACCTCGAACGAAATGGATCAAAGTTTCAGCAAAATTAGGGTTTCCCCTACTTTAACCCTATTTTCATTATTTTTTTTCTTCAGTTTTCGTTATTTTCAGTTTATTTACATTGTAAAAGGAAAAGAAAAGAAAAGGAAAAAAATAAAAGTGAAGAAAAGTGAGAAAGCTCAAACTTAACCACCAACCACCATCAAGAATCATCAAACCAACATCAACAAGCATCACATTGAAGTGGATTCAGCATTGGATTTCTTCCTTCAAGTTGTTTTCGAGTTTTGGGGTTATCATCTTTCTAGACTAAATTTTTCTACTCTTAGTTTTTTAAGTTCCTTTGTTTTGCTTTTTCTTTCTTCTATTACGCCATTAACACCTTCTCTTTTCTGGTGTGAGTAGGACAACAAAGTTGCATTACAATCCTTCTTTCTTGCAACTATATTCAATTGGTGTCAAGCCTTTTCATTGGACTCCTAGTACAATTAGGACTCATTGTTAGGATTAAACTCCGATTGTAACTTGTTGACTTGTGGCAGGAAAGTCTTTAAAGAGCACGAGATCGGTTTACTTGCCTCGCTAAATATTTATTCTTGGAGTGTTTAGTGAGATTTCTAGTTTTCTTTTGCGTTTTACCTTTTAAATCTGAGTGTTTCAGGATGTCATAAATGAGTAACGACGACGAACCACATGAGGTGACTCTTCAAGAAGTTTCGGATACTCTCAATAAACTTGAACAGACTGTAACCTCATTGGCAACCAAGCTTGAGCACACTGATACAGTCGTGACCGCAATCACTCAAACCATTTGGAGATTAGAAACCACTGCTATCGCAAGCGATACTGAGGAGCCTAAGCGTCCAAATCTTGTTCCCATTCAGAATAGAGGCCAAAACCCCTTACATAGCCACAAGCATCACATAGAACCGAGACGAGTAACAAACACCTTAGCCAAGCCAAAGATCATTATCAATGTCCCAAAGAGGATCAAGTTCCACTGTTGACTCTCGAGTTCACTGAATATGCATCCATTTGGTGGTCCCAATTGGTCTGCAATAGGCGTCTCAATAGAGAAGCCAAGATAACCTCACAGGGAGAACTTAAAAAGTCATGCGAGAACGATTTGTTCCCTCATTATATCAACAAGAGATCAAACAAAAGTTACAAAGGATCCGACAAGGCTGCAGAATTGTTGATGAGTATCTCAAAGAAATGGAATCATTGATGCAAAAAGTCGACATACAAGAGGATGAAGATGATACAATGACCAGGTTTGTTATTGGACTCAATGACAACATTCTTGAGGTACTTGAACTCAAAACCTACTACACCCTTCAAGAGGCATTCCAATTCGCCATGACAATCGAAAAGCGCATCAAAGATCGACAACGATATCAACAGAAGAATTATCACTATGACAGAGGTATCACTCAACCTTTATCTCATTCTAATTATTCTAAACCTTTGCTCGACTCAAGTAGACCAAAGCAGAAAATTGAAACATCCAAGTCACTGGACAAAACCAAGACAAAAATCCTCATGTTGACGGAAAACACACAAACAAGAGGATAGTGATAATGAACACATTAGACAAGATGACAATGCTTCTAATCCCTCATGTGAAGTAGTAGGTCCACTTGCTATAATCTCATCAACTCTCCACAAAGAAAAGTAAGTGTAATTCTAACCCTTCATTTGATTCTTGTCCTATCATTCTGTTAGAAATACTTTCTTCTCTACAGAAATTGTACATTGATGATAATTTTTGTGAGAGGGATATGGGATGTGAGATACAAAAGACTTAGAGTAAAGAGACCGAGAGTGAAAAAATCAAATTAACGACCCAAATTTGGTGAGTGAAAATACATATGAGGTAAAAGTCACACAAAGCCCAAAAGAAAAAGACAAGAAAAAGAACGCGACGAGTGATTTTGTTCAAGTAATGTTGTCTTATTTTTTCAGGATTTTGTTGAACCATTGAGAGGATGATAGAGTAGCTTAATCTTGGATTTGTAAGCCTTCAATAAAGTTGTTGCAAGAACTAGGAGCTCTAGATTCAATCAAGAAAAGTATGGGCAAATTTGAAAATTCAAGAGAAACTAGTTGGGGGTTTCTTGAAAATTTCAGATTCGGGCTGGAAAATTAAAGAAAGAAAGACAAGATGAAGGATTAGATGATAAGAAATAAGAATATAAATAAAAGATTAAAAAAGATTGCGAAAGAGAAAGGTAAAACAAATATGAAAATTCCAGCTTTGTTTATGGAAGTGTGGAAGATGGTGTGAAGGTTGAAGGTGATGAAGATGGCTTGCGATTTATTATTGTTGTTTTGTCCTTGGCACCCTCTTAGACGCAATTATCTAAGCAAGCAACCTCAAGCGGCTCTAACCCACCCTATTAGACGCGATTATCTAGGCAAGCAAGAGTGTAAAGATGATCTCTCTCACAAGAACTCGTCGAACTTATGTTGAAAAAGATTTTGAAGGCACAAGTAATCAGCACTTGCAAAAACAAACTCACTAAATATTTTATAAATCAATGAAAATCTCACTTACAATGATGGAGGCTTCATCCTTTTATAGGTGAAGGAGAGACAAAGTAATTTAACTTCTACTAAAACAAGGAAAACTTAATCTAATTAAAAAATAAAAAAAAATAACAGCCTTTAAACTCCTTGTGCTTGTGTGGCAAGGATTATGGTGATAAGGCAAGTGATAAGCTGATAAGGGCTGGGTGGCTGGTTCCTAAAGTATATAAAACCCTAAAAACATCAATTTAAATGATAATAAATTTATTGGGCTAAGTTTAATTCGTCCAAAGCCTTATATGTTAGCTTTTGGGCTGAATTTTACAAAATCCCGTAATAATCCCGTATCTAGTTTTCTGCATGCGCAGTCTTCAGTAAATTGGATGTATCTTGAGTTCCTGATGTCCAATTGAGACATTTCAAATGCGTTGGAAAGGTAACTGAATGACGGACATTATGTTAGGAGACAACTCGACCCAGAAATGCCTGGATCCCATCGGAAAACTCGTCGCAAGTTAGCTGACTTTCCAGACTTCACAAACAGATTCAATTTCTCGTCCAAGATGCATCGTTTTTGATCTCCTATGTCGAACAAATTCAGCTTCTTGTCCAATATGAGTAATTTAACCCCGCTCATGCATGTATCATTCCCCCACTCCTCAAAAGGATTCGTCCTCGAATCTAAATCGGCAATGAAAGAACAATCATCAACTTCAATTGAAAAGGCTTCTTTGTTGTATGTGGAGTGATCTAATTGAGCTCCTCTCAATGGTTGAACAAAATCCTGAAAAAAAAAAAGACAGCACTACTCGAACATTTGTAATGATTAGTCAAAACAAAATCACTCGTCGCGTTCTTTTTCTTGTCTTTTTCTTTTGGGCTCTGTGTGACTTTTACCTCATATGTATTTTCACTCACCAAATTTGGGTCATTAATTTGACTTTTTTCACTCTCAGCGTCTTTACTCTCAGTCTTTTGTATCTCACATCCCATATCCCTCTCACAAAATTTATCATCAATGTGCAATTTCTGTAGAGGAGAAAGTGTTTCTAACGGAATGATAGGACAAGAATCAAATGAAGGGTTAGAATTTCACTTACTTTTTCGTGGGGAGGTGATAAGAGTATAGCAAGTGGACCTACTACTTCACATGAGGGATTAGAAGCATTGTCACCTTGTCTCATGTGTTCACTATCACTATCCTTTTGTTTGGGAGATGGTTCTTCTCTAATATCAACATTTGCACAAATGCTAGAAGTAGAAGTACGAAGAGAATCATGTGTATCTTCTGGTTTTGGGATGTCTTCATCGTTGGTTGCCTTTGTGTGGTCAATTGATTCAGCCTTTTGTGCTTCCAATCTTTTTCGTTTTATCCTCTCACATTGTTTTTTTGCTTTCGCTATTTCTTCATCTACTTTTTCCGGCTCTATTGAAGCAAACGAGAGCTTATGGCCTTGGTGCACAACCGAGTATCCATTTGTATTGATTCGATGGATAGTGCCACGATCATTTTTCCAAGGTCTTCCTAATAGCAAGTGTGATACATGTATGGGGGGCTAAAATGATGCATTGTAGCCAAAGAGTTGAAGCTGTTTTATAAGTCTGGAATTTCAGCCGACTTGCATCAAATTTTCGGATGAGATCCGGGCACTTCTGAGTCTACATGTCTTCTTCAAACATATTCGTCTGTCTCTTATCTTTCCAACCCATCTTGAAACGCATCAATCCGACATCGGCAGCTCAAGTTATGTCCATTTTAGTGAAGACTGTTCGAGCAGAAATCTCTATACGGTTTTATCACGGGAAATATTATTTATTACGAATTTTTCAATAATTTTTTTGATTATTTGTACTTAAATTTAATCTAGGATTCTTTATGAAGATATTTAGATGATTTAGGATTAGATTTGTTATTTATTTATTAGTTTTTTAGGTTAGATAAAATATATTTATTTATTTTATTATTATCTTTACTTTTCCTAATTTAAGTTGAACTCTTCATTTGTAGCCTATTTAAAGGCATATTTGCTTCATTAATAACAACATCATGATTTATGAGTTGCAAAAACCTTTGGCCATGGGCCATTTTATTTTCAAGGTATATAGGTTTGCCTTGTTATTTTTCGTATCAGAAGTCTTCTTCAACGTAAGTTCGTCAAGTTCTTGTAATGGAGATCATCTTCACACTCTTGCTTGCCTAGGTAATTGCATCTAGGAGGGTGGGTTAGAGCCGCTTGAGGTTGCTTGCTTAGATAATCGCGTCTAAGAGGGTGCCGAGGACAAAATATCCTACAACATCTATCTCGTCATCATCTATTCATTGGAGAGATTCGTGTCGTTTGCAGGTGTTTGCCTATTCAATTGCGATTAGGAGGGTGCCAAGGACAAATCTATCCAACACCGCCACCATCAAATTCATCCTATCTCGTTTTCTACATCAAGATCATACTTTATTATCAGTTTGCTGAACGTGGAGTTTGGGGTTTTCTTGGATCATATTAGTGAGTTTGCTAGATTAATTGTGATCTAGAGGGTTCCTAGATTTTGAGGTAATTCTTGGATCCTGGCTTCCGTATCAAAGTGGGTGACTTCCATGGGAACCACATCACACCATACATCATCACAATAGCTTCCAAGAGTAAAAGAGATTAAACAACGTTCGGTTATGATACATGTATGGGGGGCTAAAATTATGCATTGTAGCCAAAGAGTTGAAGCTGTTTTATAAGTCTGGAATTTCAGCCGACTTGCATCGAATTTTCGGATGGGATCCGGGCACTTCAGAGTCTACATGTCTTCTTCAAACATATTCCTCTATCTCTTATCTTTCCAATGCATCTTGAAACGCATCAATCGGACATCAGGAACTCAAGATACGTCCAATTTACTGAAGACTGCGCATGCAGAAAACTGGATACGGGATTATTACGAGATTTTGTAAAATTAAGCCCAAAAGCTTAAATATAAGGCTTTGGACGAATTAAACTTAGCCCAATGTATTTATTATCATTTAAATTGATGTGTTTAGGGTTTTATATACTTTAGGAACCAGCCACCCAGCCCTTATCAGCTTATAACTTGCCTTATCACCCTATTCCTTGCCACACAAGCACAAGGAGTTTAAAGGCTGTTATTTTTTTTATTTTTAATTAGATTAGGTTTTCCTTGTTTTAGTAGAAGTTAAATTACTTTGTCTATCCTTCACCTATAAAAGGATGAAGCCTCCATCATTGTAAGACAGATTTTCTTTGATTTATGAAATATTTAGTGAGTTTCCTTTTGCAAGTGCTGATTACTTGTGCCTTCGAAGTCTTCTTCAACATAAGTTCGACGAGTTCTTTTGAGGGAGATCATCTTCACACTCTTACTTGCCTAGATAATCGCGTCTAGGAGGGTGGGTTAGAGCCGCTTGAGGTTGCTTGCTTAGATAATTGAGTCTAAGAGGGTGCCGAGGACAAAACAACATCAACAATTCGCAAGCCATCTTCATCTTCAGCCTTCACTCCATCTTCCATAATTCCATAAACAAAGCTGAAATTTTCATATTTGTTTTACTTATCTCTTTCTCAATCTTTTTTAATCTTCTTTTTATATTCTTATTTCTTATCATATAATCCTTCATCTTATCTTTCTTTCTTTAAATTTCCAGCCCTGAATCTGAAAATTTCAAGAAAATCCCTTCTCTTTTCTCTTGAATTTTCAGATCTGCCCAAACTTCCTTGATTAAGTCTAGAGCTCCTAGTTCTTGCAACAACTTGATTGAAGGCTTCCAAATCCAAGATTGCACTACTCTATCAATTGGTAATCAGAGTCTTGGTTTAGGTGTTTGAAACAATTATCTTTTACTGTTGTTTTAGTAGTTGAGAAAAAAGAAAAAATATATAATTCTCTGTATAGATCCTAGTTTTAATATTTCATTCTTGGAGACATCTCAAGAGACTTGAAGGTTGTGATCAACAACTCTTAAGATTCGGGCCGAATCGTTTTCAACAGGGGGAGAATGATACATGTATGGGGGGCTAAAATGATGCATTGTAGCCAAAGAGTTGAAGCTGTTTTATAAGTATGGAATTTCAGCCGACTTGCATCGAATTTTCGGATGGGATCCGAGCACTTTTGAGTCTACATGTCTTCTTCAAACATACTCCTCCGTCTCTTAGCTTTCCAATGCATCTTGAAACTCATCAATCGGACATCAGCAACTCAAGATACGTCCAATTTACTGAAGACTGCGCATGCAGAAAACTGGAAACGGGATTATTACGGGATTTTGTAAAATTCAGCCCAAAAGCTTAAATATAAGGCTTTGGACGAATTAAACTTAGCCCAATGTATTTATCATCATTTAAATTGATGTTTTTAGGGTTTTATATACTTTAGGAACCAGCCACCCAGCCCTTATCAGCTTATTACTTGCCTTATCACCCTATTCCTTGCCACACAAGCACAAGGAGTTTAAAGGCTGTTATTTTTTTATTATTTTTAATTAGATTAGGTTTTCCTTGTTTTAGTAGAAGTTAAATTACTTTGTCTATCCTTCACCTATAAAAGGATGAAGCCTCCATCATTGTAAGACAGATTTTCTTTGATTTATGAAATATTTAGTGAGTTTGCTTTTGCAAGTGCTAATTACTTGTGCCTTCGAAGTCTTCTTCAACATAAGTTCGACGAGTTCTTTTGAGGGAGATCATCTTCACACTCTTGCTTGCCTAGATAATCGCGTCTAGGAGGGTGGGTTAGAGCCGCTTGAGGTTGCATGCGTAGATAATTGAGTCTAAAAGGGTGCCGAGGATAAAACAACATCAACAATTCGCAAGCCATCTCCATCTTCAACCTTCACTCCATCTTCCATAATTCCATAAACAAAGCTGAAATTTTCAGATTTGTTTTACTTATCTCTTTCTCAATCTTTTTTAATCTTCTTTTTATATTATTATTTCTTATCATATAATCCTTCATCTTATCTTTCTTTCTTTAAATTTCCAGCCTTGAATCTGAAAATTTCAAGAAAATCCCTTCTCTTTTCTCCTGAATTTTTAGATCTGCCCAAACTTCCTTGATTGAGTCTAGAGCTCCTCCTAGTTCTTGCAACAACTTGATTGAAGGCTTCCAAATCCAAGATTGCGCTACTCTATCAATTGGTAATCAGAGCCTTGGTTTAGGTGTTTGAAACAATTATCTTTTACTGTTGTTTTAGTAGTTGAGAAAAAAGAAAAAATATATAATTCTCTATATAGATCCTAGTTTTAATATTTCATTCTTGGAGACATCTCAAGAGACTTGAAGGTTGTGATCAATAACTCTTAAGATTCGGGCCGAATCGTTTTCAACAGGGGGAGAATGATACATGTATGGGGGGCTAAAAAGATGCATTGTAGCCAAAGAGTTGAAGCTGTTTTATAAGTCTGGAATTTCAGCCGAGTTGCATCGAATTTTCGGATGGGATTCGGGCACTTCTGAGTCTACATGTCTTTTCAAACATATTCCTCCGTCTCTTAGCTTTCCAATGCATCTTGAAACGCATCAATCGGACATCAGGAACTCAAGATACGTCCAATTTACTGAAGAATGCGCATGCAGAAAACTGGAAACGGGATTATTACGGGATTTTGTAAAATTCAGCCCAAAAGCTTAAATATAAGGCTTTGGACAAATTAAACTTAGCCCAATGTATTTATCATCATTTAAATTGATGTTTTTAGGGTTTTATATACTTTAGGAACCAGCCACCCAGCCCTTATCAGCTTATAACTTGCCTTATCACCCTATTCCTTGCCACACAAGCACAAGGAGTTTAAAGGCTGTTATTTTTTTTATTATTTTTAATTAGATTAGGTTTTCCTTGTTTTAGTAGAAGTTAAATTACTTTGTCTATCCTTCACCTATAAAAGGATAAAGCCTCCATCATTGTAAGACAGATTTTCTTTGATTTATGAAATATTTAGTGAGTTTGCTTTTGCAAGTGCTGATTACTTGTGCCTTCGAAGTCTTCTTCAACATAAGTTCGACGAGTTCTTTTGAGGGAGATCATCTTCACACTCTTACTTGCCTAGATAATCGCGTCTAGGAGGGTGGGTTAGAGCCGCTTGAGGTTGCTTGCTTAGATAATTTAGTCTAAAAGGGTGCCGAGGACAAAACAACATCAACAATTCGCAAGCCATCTCCATCTTCAACCTTCTCTCCATCTTCCATAATTCCATAAACAAAGCTGAAATTTTCAGATTTGTTTTACTTATCTCTTTCTCAATCTTTTTTAATCTTCTTTTTATATTATTATTTCTTATCATATAATCCTTCATCTTATCTTTCTTTCTTTAAATTTCCAGCCTTGAATCTGAAAATTTCAAGAAAATCCCTTCTCTTTTCTCCTGAATTTTTAGATCTGCCCAAACATCCTTGATTGAGTCTAGAGCTCCTCCTAGTTCTTGCAACAACTTGATTGTTGAAGGCTTCCAAATCCAAGATTGCGCTACTCTATCAATTGGTAATCAGAGCCTTGGTTTAGGTGTTTGAAATAATTATCTTTTACTGTTGTTTTAGTAGTTGAGAAAAAAGAAAAAATATATAATTCTCTATATAGATCCTAGTTTTAATATTTCATTCTTGGAGACATCTCAAGAGACTTGAAGGTTGTGATCAATAACTCTTAAGATTCGGGCCGAATCGTTTTCAACAGGGGGAGAATGATACATGTATGGGGGGCTAAAATGATGCATTGTAGCCAAAGAGTTGAAGCTGTTTTATAAGTCTGGAATTTCAGCCGACTTGCATCGAATTTTCGGATGGGATCCGGGCACTTCTGAGTCTACATGTCTTCTTCAAACATATTCCTCTATCTCTTATCTTTCCAATGCATCTTGAAACGCATCAATCGGACATCGGGAACTCAAGATACGTCCAATTTACTGAAGACTACGCATGCAGAAAACTGGATACGGGATTATTACGAGATTTTGTAAAATTAAGATAAAGCTTAAATATAAGGCTTTGGACGAATTAAACTTAGCCCAATGTATTTATTATCATTTAAATTGATGTGTTTAGGGTTTTATATACTTTAGGAACCAGCCACCCAGCCCTTATCAGCTTATAACTTGCCTTATCACCCTATTCCTTGCCACACAAGCACAAGGAGTTTAAAGGCTGTTATTTTTTTATTATTTTTAATTAGATTAGGTTTTCCTTGTTTTAGTAGAAGTTAAATTACTTTGTCTATCCTTCACCTATAAAAGGATGAAGCCTCCATCATTGTAAGACAAATTTTCTTTGATTTATGAAATATTTAGTGAGTTTGCTTTTGCAAGTGCTGATTACTTGTGCTTTCGAAGTCTTCTTCAACATAAGTTCGACGAGTTCTTTTGAGGGAGATCATCTTCACAATCTTGCTTGCCTAGATAATCGCGTCTAGGAGGGTGGGTTAGAGCCGCTTGAGGTTGCATGCTTAGATAATTGAGTCTAAGAGGGTGCCGAGGACAAAACAACATCAACAATTCACAAGCCATCTTCATCTTCAACCTTCACACCATCTTCCATAATTCCATAAACAAAGCTGAAATTTTCAGATTTGTTTTACTTATCTCTTTCTCAATCTTTTTTAATCTTCTTTTTATATTATTATTTCTTATCATATAATCCTTCATCTTATCTTTCTTTCTTTAAATTTCCAGCCTTGAATCTGAAAATTTCAAGAAAATCCCTTCTCTTTTCTCCTGAATTTTTAGATCTGCCCAAACATCCTTGATTGAGTCTAGAGCTCCTCCTAGTTCTTGCAACAACTTGATTGTTGAAGGCTTCCAAATCCAAGATTGCGCTACTCTATCAATTGGTAATCAGAGCCTTGGTTTAGGTGTTTGAAACAATTATCTTTTACTGTTGTTTTAGTAGTTGAGAAAAAAGAAAAAATATATAATTCTCTATATAGATCCTAGTTTTAATATTTCATTCTTGGAGACATCTCAAGAGACTTGAAGGTTGTGATCAATAACTCTTAAGATTCGGGCCGAATCGTTTTTTCAACAGGGGGAGAATGATACATACATGTATGGGGGCTAAAATGATGCATTGTAGCCAAAGAGTTGAAGCTGTTTTATAAGTCTGGAATTTCAGCCGACTTGCATCGAATTTTCGGATGGGATCCGGGCACTTCTGAGTCTACATGTCTTTTTCAAACATATTCCTCCGTCTCTTAGCTTTCCAATGCATCTTGAAACGCATCAATCGGACATCAGGAACTCAAGATACGTCCAATTTACTGAAGACTGCGCATGCAGAAAACTGGAAACGGGATTATTACGGGATTTTGTAAAATTCAGCCCAAAAGCTTAAATATAAGGCTTTGGACGAATTAAACTTAGCCCAATGTATTTATCATCATTTAAATTGATGTTTTTAGGGTTTTATATACTTTAGGAACTAGCCACCCAGCCCTTATCAGCTTATAACTTGCCTTATCACCCTATTCCTTGCCACACAAGCACAAGGAGTTTAAAGGCTGTTATTTTTTTATTATTTTTAATTAGATTAGGTTTTCCTTGTTTTAGTAGAAGTTAAATTACTTTGTCTATCCTTCACCTATAAAAGGATGAAGCCTCCATCATTGTAAGACAAATTTTCTTTGATTTATGAAATATTTAGTGAGTTTGCTTTTGCAAGTGCTGATTACTTGTGCCTTCGAAGTCTTCTTCAACATAAGTTCGACGAGTTCTTTTGAGGGAGATCATCTTCACACTCTTGCTTGCCTAGATAATCGCGTCAAGGAGGGTGGGTTAGAGCCGCTTGAGGTTGCATGCTTAGATAATTGAGTCTAAGAGGGTGCCGAGGACAAAACAACATCAACAATTCGCAAGCCATCTTCATCTTCAACCTTCACACCATCTTCCATAATTCCATAAACAAAGCTGAAATTTTCAGATTTGTTTTACTTATCTCTTTCTCAATCTTTTTTAATCTTCTTTTTATATTATTATTTCTTATCATATAATCCTTCATCTTATCTTTCTTTCTTTAAATTTCCAGCCTTGAATCTGAAAATTTCAAGAAAATCCCTTCTCTTTTCTCCTGAATTTTTAGATCTGCCCAAACTTCCTTGATTGAGTCTAGAGCTCCTAGTTCTTGCAACAACTTGATTGAAGGCTTCCAAATCCAAGATTGCGCTACTCTATCAATTGGTAATCAGAGCCTTGGTTTAGGTGTTTGAAACAATTATCTTTTACTGTTGTTTTAGTAGCTGAGAAAAAAGAAAAAATATATAATTCTCTATATAGATCCTAGTTTTAATATTTCATTCTTGGAGACATCTCAAGAGACTTGAAGGTTGTGATCAACAACTCTTAAGATTCGGGCCGAATCGTTTTGAACAGGGGAGAATGATACATGTATGGGGGGCTAAAATGATGCATTGTAGCCAAAGAGTTGAAGCTGTTTTATAAGTCTGGAATTTCAGCCGACTTGCATCGAATTTTCGGATGGGATCCGGGCACTTCTGAGTCTACATGTCTTTTTCAAACATATTCCTCCGTCTCTTAGCTTTCCAATGCATCTTGAAACGCATCAATCGGACATCAGGAACTCAAGATACGTCCAATTTACTGAAGACTGCGCATGCAGAAAACTGGAAACGGGGTTATTACGGGATTTTGAAAAATTCAGCCCAAAAGCTTAAATATAAGGCTTTGGACGAATTAAACTTAGCCCAATGTATTTATCATCATTTAAATTGATGTTTTTAGGTTTTATATACTTTAGGAACCAGCCACCCAGCCCTTATTAGCTTATAACTTGCCTTATCACCCTATTCCTTGCCACACAAGCACAAGGAGTTTAAAGGCTGTTATTTTTTTATTATTTTTAATTAGATTAGGTTTTCCTTGTTTTAGTAGAAGTTAAATTACTTTGTCTATCCTTCACCTATAAAAGGATGAAGCCTCCATCATTGTAAAACAGACTTTCTTTGATTTATGAAATATTTAGTGAGTTTGCTTTTGCAAGTGCTGAATTACTTGTGCCTTCAAGTCTTCTTCAACATATGTTCGACGAGTTCTTTTGAGGGGAGATCATCTTCACACTCTTGCTTGCCTAGATAATCGCGTCTAGGAGGGTGGGTTAGAGCCGCTTGAGGTTGCATGCTTAGATAATTGAGTCTAAAAGAGGGTGCCGAGGACAAAACAACATCAACAATTACATTCGCAAGCCATCTTCATCTTCAACCTTCACTCCATCTTCCATAATTCCATAAACAAAGCTGAAATTTTCAGATTTGTTTTACTTATCTCTTTCTCAATCTTTTTTAATCTTCTTTTTATATTCTTATTTCTTATCATATAATCCTTCATCTTATCTTTCTTTCTTTAAATTTCCAGCCTTGAATCTGAAAATTTCAAGAAAATCCCTTCTCTTTTCTCTTGAATTTTCAGATCTGCCCAAACTTCCTTGATTGAGTCTAGAGCTCCTCCTAGTTCTTGCAACAACTTGATTGAAGGCTTCCAAATCCAAGATTGCGCTACTCTATCAATTGGTAATCAGAGCCTTGGTTTAGGTGTTTGAAACAATTATCTTTTATTGTTGTTTTAGTAGTTGAGAAAAAGAAAAAAATATATAATTCTCTATATAGATCATAGATTTAATATTTCATTTTTGGAGACATCTCAAGAGACTTGAAGGTTTTGATCAACAACTCTTAATATTCGGGCCGAATCGTTTTCAACAGTGGGAGAATGATACATGTATGGGGGCTAAAAAGATGTATTGCAGCCAAAGAGTTGAAGCTGTTTTATAAGTCTGGAATTTTAGCCGACTTGCATCGAATTTTCGGATGGGATCCGGGCATTTCTGAGTCTACATGTCTTCTTCAAACATATTCCTCTATCCCTTAGCTTTCCAATGCATCTTGAAACGCATCAATCGGACATCAGGAACTCAAGATACGTCCAATTTACTGAAGAATGCGCATGCAGAAAACTGGAAACGGGATTATTACGGGATTTTGTAAAATTCAGCCCAAAAGCTTAAATATAAGGCTTTGGACAAATTAAACTTAGCTCAATGTATTTATTATCATTTAAATTGATGTTTTTAGGGTTTTATATACTTTAGGAACCAGCCACCCAGCCCTTATCAGCTTATAACTTGCCTTATCACCCTATTCCTTGCCACACAAGCACAAGGAGTTTAAAGGATGTTATTTTTTTATTATTTTTAATTAGATTAGGTTTTCCTTGTTTTAGTAGAAGTTAAATTACTTTGTCTATCCTTCACCTATAAAAGGATGAAGCCTCCATCATTGTAAGACAGATTTTCTTTGATTTATGAAATATTTAGTGAGTTTGCTTTTGCAAGTGCTGATTACTTGTGCCATCGAAGTCTTCTTCAACATAAGTTCGACGAGTTCTTTTGAGGGAGATCATCTTCACACTCTTGCTTGCCTAGATAATCGCGTCTAGGAGGGTGAGTTAGAGCCGCTTGAGGTTGCTTGCTTAGATAATTGAGTCTAAAAGGGTGCCGAGGACAAAACAACATCAACAATTATAAGCCATCTCCATCTTCAACCTTCTCTCCATCTTCCATAATTCCATAAACAAAGCTGAAATTTTCAGATTTGTTTTACTTATATCTTTCTCAATCTTTTTTAATCTTCTTTTTATATTATTATTTCTTATCATATAATCCTTCATCTTATCTTTCTTTCTTTAAATTTCCAGCCTTGAATCTGAAAATTTCAAGAAAATCCCTTCTCTTTTCTCCTGAATTTTTAGATCTGCCCAAACATCCTTGATTGAGTCTAGAGCTCCTCCTAGTTCTTGCAACAACTTGATTGTTGAAGGCTTCCAAATCCAAGATTGCGCTACTCTATCAATTGGTAATCAGAGCCTTAGTTTAGGTGTTTGAAATAATTATCTTTACTGTTGTTTTAGTAGTTGAGAAAAAGAAAAAATATATAATTCTCTATATAGATCCTAGTTTTAATATTTCATTCTTGGAGACATCTCAAGAGACTTGAAGGTTGTGATCAATAACTCTTAAGATTCGGGCGAATCGTTTTCAACAGGGGAGAATGATACATGTATGGGGGCTAAAATGATGCATTGTAGCCAAAGAGTTGAAGCTGTTTTATAAGTCTGGAATTTCAGCCGACTTGCATCGAATTTTCGGATGGGATCCGGGCACTTCTGAGTCTACATGTCTTCTTCAAACATATTCCTCTATCTCTTATCTTTCCAATGCATCTTGAAACGCATCAATCGGACATCAGGAACTCAAGATACGTCCAATTTACTGAAGACTACGCATGCAGAAAACTGGATACGGGATTATTACGAGATTTTGTAAAATTAAGATAAAGCTTAAATATAAGGCTTTGGACGAATTAAACTTAGCCCAATGTATTTATTATCATTTAAATTGATGTTTTTAGGGTTTTATATACTTTAGGAACCAGCCACCCAGCCCTTATCAGCTTATAACTTGCCTTATCACCCTATTCCTTGCCACACAAGCACAAGGAGTTTAAAGGCTGTTATTTTTTATTTTTTTAATTAGATTAGGTTTTCCTTGTTTTAGTAGAAGTTAAATTACTTTGTCTATCCTTCACCTATAAAAGGATGAAGCCTCCATCATTGTAAGACAAATTTTCTTTGATTTATGAAATATTTAGTGAGTTTGCTTTTGCAAGTGCTGATTACTTGTGCTTTCGAAGTCTTCTTCAACATAAGTTCGACGAGTTCTTTTGAGGGAGATCATCTTCACAATCTTGCTTGCCTAGATAATCGCGTCTAGGAGGGTGGGTTAGAGCCGCTTGAGGTTGCATGCTTAGATAATTGAGTCTAAGAGGGTGCCGAGGACAAAACAACATCAACAATTCACAAGCCATCTTCATCTTCAACCTTCACACCATCTTCCATAATTCCATAAACAAAGCTGAAATTTTCAGATTTGTTTTACTTATCTCTTTCTCAATCTTTTTTAATCTTCTTTTTATATTATTATTTCTTATCATATAATCCTTCATCTTATCTTTCTTTCTTTAAATTTCCAGCCTTGAATCTGAAAATTTCAAGAAAATCCCTTCTCTTTTCTCCTGAATTTTTAGATCTGCCCAAACATCCTTGATTGAGTCTAGAGCTCCTCCTAGTTCTTGCAACAACTTGATTGTTGAAGGCTTCCAAATCCAAGATTGCGCTACTCTATCAATTGGTAATCAGAGCCTTGGTTTAGGTGTTTGAAACAATTATCTTTTACTGTTGTTTTAGTAGTTGAGAAAAAAGAAAAAAATATATAATTCTCTATATAGATCCTAGTTTTAATATTTCATTCTTGGAGACATCTCAAGAGACTTGAAGGTTGTGATCAATAACTCTTAAGATTCGGGCCGAATCGTTTTCAACAGGGGGAGAATGATACATGTATGGGGGGCTAAAATGATGCATTGTAGCCAAAGAGTTGAAGCTGTTTTATAAGTCTGGAATTTCAGCCGACTTGCATCGAATTTTCGGATGGGATCCGGGCACTTCTGAGTCTACATGTCTTTTTCAAACATATTCCTCCGTCTCTTAGCTTTCCAATGCATCTTGAAACGCATCAATCGGACATCAGGAACTCAAGATACGTCCAATTTACTGAAGATTGCATGCAGAAAACTGAAACGGGATTATTACGGGATTTTGTAAAATTCAGCCCAAAAGCTTAAATATAAGGCTTTGGACGAATTAAACTTAGCCCAATGTATTTATCATCATTTAAATTGATGTTTTTAGGGTTTTATATACTTTAGGAACTAGCCACCCAGCCCTTATCAGCTTATAACTTGCCTTATCACCCTATTCCTTGCCACACAAGCACAAGGAGTTTAAAGGCTGTTATTTTTTTATTATTTTTAATTAGATTAGGTTTTCCTTGTTTTAGTAGAAGTTAAATTACTTTGTCTATCCTTCACCTATAAAAGGATGAAGCCTCCATCATTGTAAGACAAATTTTCTTTGATTTATGAAATATTTAGTGAGTTTGCTTTTGCAAGTGCTGATTACTTGTGCCTTCGAAGTCTTCTTCAACATAAGTTCGACGAGTTCTTTTGAGGGAGATCATCTTCACACTCTTGCTTGCCTAGATAATCGCGTCAAGGAGGGTGGGTTAGAGCCGCTTGAGGTTGCATGCTTAGATAATTGAGTCTAAGAGGGTGCCGAGGACAAAACAACATCAACAATTCGCAAGCCATCTTCATCTTCAACCTTCACACCATCTTCCATAATTCCATAAACAAAGCTGAAATTTTCAGATTTGTTTTACTTATCTCTTTCTCAATCTTTTTTAATCTTCTTTTTATATTATTATTTCTTATCATATAATCCTTCATCTTATCTTTCTTTCTTTAAATTTCCAGCCTTGAATCTGAAAATTTCAAGAAAATCCCTTCTCTTTTCTCCTGAATTTTTAGATCTGCCCAAACTTCCTTGATTGAGTCTAGAGCTCCTAGTTCTTGCAACAACTTGATTGAAGGCTTCCAAATCCAAGATTGCGCTACTCTATCAATTGGTAATCAGAGCCTTGGTTTAGGTGTTTGAAACAATTATCTTTTACTGTTGTTTTAGTAGCTGAGAAAAAAGAAAAAATATATAATTCTCTATATAGATCCTAGTTTTAATATTTCATTCTTGGAGACATCTCAAGAGACTTGAAGGTTGTGATCAACAACTCTTAAGATTCGGGCCGAATCGTTTTGAACAGGAGAATGATACATGTATGGGGGCTAAAATGATGCATTGTAGCCAAAGAGTTGAAGCTGTTTTATAAGTCTGGAATTTCAGCCGACTTGCATCGAATTTTCGGATGGGATCCGGGCACTTCTGAGTCTACATGTCTTTTTCAAACATATTCCTCCGTCTCTTAGCTTTCCAATGCATCTTGAAACGCATCAATCGGACATCAGGAACTCAAGATACGTCCAATTTACTGAAGACTGCGCATGCAGAAAACTGGAAACGGGGTTATTACGGGATTTTGAAAAATTCAGCCCAAAAGCTTAAATATAAGGCTTTGGACGAATTAAACTTAGCCCAATGTATTTATCATCATTTAAATTGATGTTTTTAGGGTTTTATATACTTTAGGAACCAGCCACCCAGCCCTTATTAGCTTATAACTTGCCTTATCACCCTATTCCTTGCCACACAAGCACAAGGAGTTTAAAGGCTGTTATTTTTTTATTATTTTTAATTAGATTAGGTTTTCCTTGTTTTAGTAGAAGTTAAATTACTTTGTCTATCCTTCACCTATAAAAGGATGAAGCCTCCATCATTGTAAAACAGACTTTCTTTGATTTATGAAATATTTAGTGAGTTTGCTTTTGCAAGTGCTGATTACTTGTGCCTTCGAAGTCTTCTTCAACATATGTTCGACGAGTTCTTTTGAGGGGAGATCATCTTCACACTCTTGCTTGCCTAGATAATCGCGTCTAGGAGGGTGGGTTAGAGCCGCTTGAGGTTGCATGCTTAGATAATTGAGTCTAAGAGGGTGCCGAGGACAAAACAACATCAAGAATTCGCAAGCCATCTTCATCTTCAACCTTCACTCCATCTTCCATAATTCCATAAACAAAGCTGAAATTTTCAGATTTGTTTTACTTATCTCTTTCTCAATCTTCTTTAATCTTCTTTTTATATTCTTATTTCTTATCATATAATCCTTCATCTTATCTTTCTTTCTTTAAATTTCCAGCCTTGAATCTGAAAATTTCAAGAAAATCCCTTCTCTTTTCTCTTGAATTTTCAGATCTGCCCAAACTTCCTTGATTGAGTCTAGAGCTCCCAGTTCTTGCAACAACTTGATTGAAGGCTTCCAAATCCAAGATTGCGCTACTCTATCAATTGGTAATCAGAGCCTTGGTTTAGGTGTTTGAAACAATTATCTTTTATTGTTGTTTTAGTAGTTGAGAAAAAAGAAAAAATATATAATTCTCTATATAGATCATAGATTTAATATTTCATTTTTGGAGACATCTCAAGAGACTTGAAGGTTTTGATCAACAACTCTTAATATTCGGGCCGAATCGTTTTCAACAGTGGGAGAATGATACATGTATGGGGGGCTAAAATGATGTATTGCAGCCAAAGAGTTGAAGCTGTTTTATAAGTCTGGAATTTTAGCCGACTTGCATCGAATTTTCGGATGGGATCCGGGCATTTCTGAGTCTACATGTCTTCTTCAAACATATTCCTCTATCCCTTAGCTTTCCAATGCATCTTGAAACGCATCAATCGGACATCAGGAACTCAAGATACGTCCAATTTACTGAAGACTGCGCATGCAGAAAACTGGATACGGGATTATTACGAGATTTTGTAAAATTCAGCCCAAAAGCTTAAATATAAGGCTTTGGACGAATTAAACTTAGCTCAATGTATTTATTATCATTTAAATTGATGTGTTTAGGGTTTTATATACTTTAGGAACCAGCCACCCAGCCCTTATCAGCTTATAACTTGCCTTATCACCCTATTCCTTGCCACACAAGCACAAGGAGTTTAAAGGATGTTATTTTTTTATTATTTTTAATTAGATTAGGTTTTCCTTGTTTTAGTAGAAGTTAAATTACTTTGTCTATCCTTCACCTATAAAAGGATGAAGCCTCCATCATTGTAAGACAGATTTTCTTTGATTTATGAAATATTTAGTGAGTTTGCTTTTGCAAGTGCTGATTACTTGTGCCATCGAAGTCTTCTTCAACATAAGTTCGACGAGTTCTTTTGAGGGAGATCATCTTCACACTCTTGCTTGCCTAGATAATCGCGTCTAGGAGGGTGAGTTAGAGCCGCTTGAGGTTGCTTGCTTAGATAATTGAGTCTAAAAGGGTGCCGAGGACAAAACAACATCAACAATTCGCAAGCCATCTCCATCTTCAACCTTCACTCCATCTTCCATAATTCCATAAACAAAGCTGAAATTTTCAGATTTGTTTTACTTATATCTTTCTCAATCTTTTTTAATCTTCTTTTTATATTCTTATTTCTTATCATATAATCCTTCATCTTATCTTAGTTTCTTTAAATTTCCAGCCTTGAATCTGAAAATTTCAAGAAAATCCCTTCTCTTTTCTCCTGAATTTTTAGATCTGCCCAAACTTCCTTGATTGAGTCTAGAGCTCCTAGTTCTTGCAACAACTTGATTGAAGGCTTCCAAATCCAAGATTGCGCTACTCTATCAATTGGTAATCAGAGCCTTAGTTTAGGTGTTTGAAACAATTATCTTTTACTGTTGTTTTAGTAGTTGAGAAAAAAGAAAAAATATATAATTCTCTATATAGATCCTAGTTTTAATATTTCATTCTTGAAGACATCTCAAGAGACTTGAAGGTTGTGATCAACAACTCTTAAGATTCGGGCCGAATCGTTTTCAACAGGGGGAGAATGATAGATGTATGGGGGGCTAAAATGATGCATTGTAGCCAAAGAGTTGAAGCTGTTTTATAAGTCTGGAATTTCAGCCGACTTGCATCGAATTTTCGGATGTGATCCGGGCACTTCTGAGTCTACATGTCTTCTTCAAACATATTCCTCCGTCTGTTAGCTTTCTAATGCATCTTGAAACGCATCAATCGGACATCAGGAACTCATGATACGTCCAATTTACTGAAGACTGCGCATGCAGAAAACTGGAAACGGGATTATTACGGGATTTTGTAAAATTCAGCCCAAAAGCTTAAATATAAGGCTTTGGACGAATTAAACTTAGCCCAATGTATTTATTATCATTTAAATTGATGTTTTTAGGGTTTTATATACTTTAGGAACCAGCCACCCAGCCCTTATCAGCTTATAACTTGCCTTATCACCCTATTCCTTGCCACACAAGCACAAGGAGTTTAAAGGCTGTTATTTTTTTATTTTTTTTAATTAGATTAGGTTTTCCTTGTTTTAGTAGAAGTTAAATTACTTTGTCTATCCTTCACCTATAAAAGGATGAAGCCTCCATCATTGTAAGACATATTTTCTTTGATTTATGAAATATTTAGTGAGTTTGCTTTTGCAAGTGCTGATTACTTGTGCCTTCGAAGTCTTCTTCAACATAAGTTCGACGAGTTCTTTTGAGGGAGATCATCTTCACACTCTTGCTTGCCTAGATAATCGCGTCTAGGAGGGTGGGTTAGAGCCGCTTGAGGTTGCTTGCTTAGATAATTGAGTCTAAAAGGGTGCCGAGGACAAAACAACATCAACAATTCGCATCTCCATCTTCAACCTTCACTCCATCTTCCATAATTCCATAAACAAAGCTGAAATTTTCAGATTTGTTTTACTTATCTCTTTCTCAATCTTTTTTAATCTTCTTTTTATATTCTTATTTCTTATCATATAATCCTTCATCTTATCTTTCTTTCTTTAAATTTCCAGCATTGAATCTAAAAATTTCAAGAAAATCCCTTCTCTTTTCTCTTGAATTTTCAGATCTGCCCAAACTTCCTTGATTGAGTCTAGAGCTCCTAGTTCTTGCAACAACTTGATTGAAGGCTTCCAAATCCAAGATTGCGCTACTCTATCATGTTACCTTCATATCTGGTCCGCTATTAAACCCTTGAAGATGATACGGCTAGGGTGTTCTTGGAATGGTAGATCGAGTGCATCAACAATGAAGCTGCTCACTAACTTTGCACGACTGTCACCATCAATAATTAAAGAACATAGATTTCCTTGTATCTTACATCGTGACCGAATAATATTTATTGGTATACGATAACGAGTGTTGAAAAGAGAATAAAACATCCTAATTGCTTTAAGAATCCAAAGAAAAAGTTAGACACCAATAGAATTATAGTTGCAAGGAGAAAGAAGAGTATGCAACTTTTAGTCCTACTAACACAAGGAAACAAGAAGGTGTTAGAAGATGTGTAAGAAGCAATAAAAGTTAAAAAAAACGAAAACTAATGGCTAAGAATGAAAGAAAATTAGAAAAACCCCAAAAACCCTGGAATTTTGCAACAACTTGATATACTTCGTTCGAGGTGTTCCCGATGTCAAAAAGTTCTGAAATTTTATGTGGTGACTCCTCCAAAGGTGTAGATATTATCTGGAAATTTTCAGCTCAAAATTCGCTCATTTGAATTTGACAAAATTTCCCTAATTTTCGAGTTTTTCACCCAAAAACGCCAAAATTCTTGTCAGGAATCGTCCCAAATCTGATACCAAATGATAGAGTAGCGCAATCTTGGATTTGGAAGCCTTTAATCAAGTTGTTGCAAGAACTAGGAGCTCTAGACTCAACCAAGAAAAGTATGGACAGATCTGAAAATTCAAGAGAAACAGTTGGGGGTTTCTTGAAAATTTCAGATTCGGGGATGGAAAAT
This sequence comes from Hibiscus mutabilis, assembly GCA_019671005.1. Taxonomy (NCBI): domain Eukaryota; kingdom Viridiplantae; phylum Streptophyta; class Magnoliopsida; order Malvales; family Malvaceae; genus Hibiscus; species Hibiscus mutabilis. The sequence goes on along the minus strand of JAGYYJ010000285.1, from coordinate 19,478 downwards.
TAAAGAAAGAAAGACAATATGAAGGATTAGATGATAAGAAATAAGAATATAAATAAAAAGATTAAAAAAGATTGCGAAAGATAAAGGTAAAACAAATCTGAAAATTCCAGCTTTGTTTATGGAAGTGTGGAAGATGGTGTGAAGGTTGAAGGTGTAGATGACTTGCGATTTATTGTTGTTGTTTTGTCCTTGGCACCCTCCTAGACGCGATTATCTAGGAAAGCAAGAGTGTGAAGATGATCTCCCTCACAAGAACTCGTCGAACTTATGTTCAAGAAGACTTCAAAGGCACAAGTAATCAGCACTTGCAAAAACAAACTTACTAAATATTTGATAAATCAAAGAAAATCTCCCTTACAATGATGGAGGCTTCATCCTTTTATAGGTGAAGGATAGCCAAAGTAATTTAACTTCTACTAAACCAAGGAAAACCTAATCTAATTAAAAATAATAAAAAAATACCAGCCTTTTAACTCCTTGTGCTTGTGTGGCAAGGAATAGGGTGATAAGGCAAGTGATAAGCTGATAAGGGCTGGGTGGCTGGTTCCTAAAGTATATAAAACCCTAAAAATATCAATTTAAATGATAATAAATATATTGGGCTAAGTTTAATTCGTCCAAAGCCTCATATGTTAGCTTTTGGGCTGAATTTTACAAAATCCCGTAATAATTCCGTATCCAGTTTTCTGCATGCGCAGTCTTCAGTAAATTGGACGTATCTTGAGTTCCTTATGTCCGATTGACGCGTTTCAAGATGCGTTGGAAAGGTAACTAAATGTCGGACAATTTGTTAGGAGACAACTCGACCCCAAAATGCCCGGATCCCATCCAAAAACTCGTCGCAAGTTGGCTGACTTTCCAGACTTTACAAACAGATCTTGAAACGCATCTTGAAACGCGTCAATCGGACATCAGGAACTCAAGATACGTCCAATTTACTGAAGACTACGCATGCAGAAAACTGGATACGGGATTTTGTAAAATTCATCCCAAAAGCGAACATATAAGGCTTTGGACGAATTAAACTTAGCCCAATATATTTATTATCATTTAAATTGATGCTTTTAGGGTTTTATATACTTCAGGAACCAGCCACCCAGCCCTTATCAGCTTATCACTTGCCTTATCACCCTATTCCTTGCCACACAAGCACAAGGAGTTTAAAGGGTGTTATTTTTTTATTATTTTTAATTAGATTAGGTTTTCCTTGTTTTAGTAGAAGTTAAATTACTTTGTCTATCCTTCACCTATAAAAGGATGAAGGCTCCATCATTGTAAGGGATATTTTCTTTGATTTATGAAATATTTAGTGAGTTTGTTTTTGCAAGTGCTGATTACTTGTGCCTTCGAAGTCTTCTTCAACATAAGTTCGATGAGTTCTTGTGAGGGAGATCATCTTCACACTCTTGCTTGCCTAGATAATCGCGTCTAGGAGGGTGGGTTAGAGCCGCTTGAGGTTGCTTGCTTAGATAATTGAGTCTAAGAGAGTGCCGAGGACAAAACAACATCAACAATTCGCAAGTCATCTTCATCTTTCAACCTTCACACTATCTTCCATAATTCCATAAACAAAGCTGGAATTTTCAGATTTGTTTTACTTATCTCTTTCTCAATCTCTTTTAATCTTTTTTTATATTCTTATTTCTTATCATATAATCCTTCATCTTGTCTTTCTTTCTTTAAATTTCCAGCCTTGAATATGAAAATTTCAAGAAAATCCCTTCTCTTTTCTCTTGAATTTTCAGATCTGCTCAAACTTCCTTGATTGAGTCAAGAGCTCCTAGTTCTTGCAACAACTTGATTGAAGGCTTCCAAATTCAAGATTGCGCTACTCTATCACCCTTCATCTCTTATAAATACAAGTTGTTTTTGTCATTTGTAACACATCTCATTTTTCATCAATCAAATTACTTGTGAGAATTTTCTCTCTTTTAGTTCTTTTTAGAACTTTACCGACTTATCAAGTAATTGTACTTGTGGCGTCAACCTTTCTATTCCCTTGATACTTTCGGTTCTTATCTCTTTATAGATAGTGGGTCAAACTCCTTTCTACCATCCCTTAAGAAATCATATAAGGTTCGAGGTGATACATGCATGAACGCGGTCAAATTACTCATATGGGACAAGAAGTTGAAGCTGTTCGATGCAAACAACAAGGTCCAAAGTGATCCATGCTTAGGAGGTGTGAAGAAATGCATTTTAGATAAGAAACTGAAACTGTTTTGCAAAGCTGGAGCATCAGCCGACTTGAGACAAATTTTCGGATGGGATCCATGCATTTCTGGGTCGAGTTGTCTACTAACAAATTGACCACCATTCAGTTACCTTTCCAACGCATCTTGAAACGCGTCAATCGGACATCGGGAACTCAAGATACATCCAATTTACTGAAGACTGCGCATGCAGAAAACTGGATACGGATTATTACGGGATTTTGTAAAATTCAGCCCAAAAAGCTAGCATATAAGGCTTTGGACGAACTAAACTTAACCCAATGTATTTATTATCATTTAAATTGATGTCTTTAGGGTTTTATATACTTTAGGAACCAACCACCCTTCTCCCAAGCCGTTAGATCAAGTCCAATTTATTGGACCAGATTTCTTTGTTTATTTTATTCATTCTTAGCTTTAGGTTAAAGTCATCCTTCATCTATAAAACGATGATGCTTTCTTCTTTGTTTTTCAGATTTTCTTTGACTAATAAAAAGTTCTCTTTTGAGATTTTAGTATTATTTGAATACGTTTTTGCAAGTGCTGATAACTTGTGCCTGCAACATAAGATCATCGAGTTCTTGTGAGGGAGATCATCTTCACACACTTGCTTGCCTAGGTAATTGCATCTAGGAGGGTGGGTTAGAGCCGCTTGAGGTTGCTTACTTAGATAATTGCGTATAAGAGGGTGTCGAGGACAATACAACAACAACGATTCGCAAGCCATCTTCATCTTCAACCTTCACACCATCTTCCATAATTCCTAAACAAAGCTGGAATTTTCAGATTTGTTTTAGCCATCTCTTTCTCGATCTTTTTATTTATATTCTTATTTCTTATCATCTAATCTATCATATTCACCTTGTTTCTTTAATTTTCCAGCTTTAATTCTGAAATTTTCAAGAAACCCCAACTAGTTTCATTTGAATTTTCAGATTTGCGCCTAACTTCCTTGTTTGAGTCTAAAGCCCTAGGTTTGCTTCCAAGCATCAAATTGAAGGTTACCACGTGCCAAAGCATACTCTATCACGGGGTTATGCTCTTTATGGCATATTTTCTTCCTTGAATTCTTAAGATACTACCTCCATCATTTCCATCACCATTTCCATACACCAATCTTACCACCTTCAGCAGCCACCATTAAAATACCTTTCATTCTTTTAAACCTATCTTGCTTGCAGGTTTCTTGCATCCTTCCTAGATCCAACAACCAGAGTGACCATCTCCAACAACAACATCAAGGACGGATTGCATCAATTAGCTTTGCAACTCATCTTGAAATGCCTCAATCGGACATTTGGAACTCAAGATACGTCTATTTTAGCAAAGACGGTGCATGCAGAAATTCCTATACAGGATTAATTTGGGTTTTTTTGGATAATTACGAATTTTCAAGATTTTATTTAATTATTTGTAATTTAAATCAATATAGGATTCTACAATATCTATTAGGATTAGATTTATTTAATTAGGATTTTATTTTAAGCATGTATTTATTATTAGAAGTTACTTATCTAATTAGGAGATTAGATTTCAACATTTATTTATTGTATTAATTCCTTAAGTTTAGTAGGATTAGAACTTCTCCAATGCCTATATAACGAAGGCTTCACCCATATTGTAATTTAGAATTCCTTGGATTAAAAGAAAGTTCTCTTTGAATTTATACATGCAAGAAGTTTATCTTGCTTTTTTAGAAGCAAATCAATCTTCAAGTTCTTGTGATATGTTGTTGAGGATCTTTACACTCATGCTTGTCCTACATTCGCATTTGAAAGGGTGGGTTAGAGTCGCTTTAGGTTGCTTGCTTAGATAATTGCGTCTAAGAGAGTTTCAAGGACAACTATCAATTTATCACGCCATCTTCACATATTCAAGCTTCCTCCATTGACACCAATTTTCAGATTTGTTCTTTATTTTATTTTTTATTTAGATTTGCGCTACTCTATCAATTGGTATCAGAGCTGAGATGATTCTTGAAAGATGTTTCGCAGAGACAAACCGTGTACAAAACAACATGACAATTCGGGTTTTACTTCTCGTGGAAAGCCTCCCTTAATAAACCAAACTTCAAAATACCTTATTTTCATGGAAAGTATGATCCTGATGGTTATTGTGATTGGGAATATCGTGTTGATCGCCTGTTTGATTTCTTTAGATATCTTGTGGAAGATCAAGTTCCATTAGTGGCCCTAAATTTCAAGGATTATGTCTCACTTTGGTGGAAAACATTATAGCGAAATAGGCGTCTCAATAGAGAAGCTTAGATAAGATCTTGGGCAGAACTCAAGAAAGTCATGAGCGAGCTATTCGTTCTCATCCATTATCAACAACAAGAATCCTCTTTTATTGTAGTCGAATCATCGCCGGTACAATAGATTAATAAACCAAACTTCAAAATACCTTATTTTCATAGAAAGCATGATCCTGATGGTTATTGTGATTGTGAATATCACGTTTATCGTCGGTTTGATTTCTTCAGATATCTTGAGGAAGATCAAGTTCCATTAAGGATCCTAAATTTTAAGGATTGCTCCTCATTTTGGTGAAAATCATTACAGCAAAATAGGCGTCTCAATAGAGAACCTAAGATAAGATCTTGGATAGAACTCAAGAAAGACATGAGAGAGCAATTTGTTCTCATCCATTATCAACAACAAGAATCCTCTTTTATTGTAGTCCAATCATCACTGGTATAACAAATTAATGAACCACAATTAGTGTGTCGTGTAGAAAAAAAGGTGAGCTCCAGACCAGAGAAGATGATAGTCCCACAAAGTGAACCATATGTTCTCACCACGACTCCACAAGATATTCCGTGGGAGGACGAAGGAGAACAAGATGATGCACAATTAGAAAATAAAGTACTTATGTTGATATGATCTCGACTATGAGTTTTGAATCATATATGTGAATGCCCGATCGTGATTCTAGTAAGAACTCTGCAGTGCTTTGAATGTATTCTGAAATTACTCAAACAACAATGTAAGTAGAAATAGATAAATAAGAAATAGAAATAATGGGATGAAAGATATGTAGAAGGGGTGTAGGAAGAGTGATAGTTGTGATTATGGAAGAAAAAAAAAATAAAAGATGAAAATGTAGGTGAAGATGATGGGGTGTTGGCGTTAAGATGAAGAAATTCAAAGGATGGATTGTGACCCCCTAACTATAAAGAGTTAGGAACCAGCAATATAATAAAGTGGAAATGAAGTGGTAGGATATGGAACGTGACCCACTAGCTATAGATGAGATAGGAACCAACGCTATAACAAAGGGAAATGGATGAAGACTACAAGACTAACTTGAAGCCGATAAAGTTCCACAAGAGAACAAGAATGAAAGCAATCTTTCAAAGATGTTTTATATATTCAAAGTGTGTCTTACAATGATCCTAAAGATGCCTATTTATAGTAGAAGTAGGCAGAATATGAAAAGGTGTTACAAGAAAGATGAATGCTCATCTTAATGCACTTGAATACACATGAATGCTTTGTCCTTTCTTCTCATCTTCAAAGCTGATTAGTTTAGACAAATTGAGGTTGAATTTAGTCATATTTTCGTCCAAATTAAGAAGGACTCTTGGGCTGCCTTGTTTTGCTATCATATGAAGAGAAAGAGGATGAATGTGGACAAGGATGAATGTAGACATCCTTGCTGTCCAGTTTAAGTGCAACTCTTCATCTTCCAAGCTGATTAATATGACTTGAATGTCATAAAAAGGTGAGTTTCATCCAGCCTTCATTTCATGTCTCCTCAATGAATTTTGAAACCCCCACTTGAATGGTGATAACATCAACCTTGAATGCCTTGAATTTGCTGAATTAAGATGGCCATCAATTGCTTGTCTCTTGGTAGAAGATGAAAGAACTCTTCCTTGGCTCAAATTCATTCAAATCATCCATGCATAAAATTCCCGTAATAAAAATTTCAGCCTGCACTGTCTTCAGTAAATCATTCGTATCTCAAGCTCCTGATATCGGATTGAGGTGATTCAAAAGGCATTGGAAAGCTAAGAGATGGAGGAATAACGTCCAATTGATTTCTGGATCCAAACACGTCTGTATCGCATCCAGAATTGGAAGACATTCTGCTGATATTCTTGCATCTGGTAAAACCGTTCATCTTCCCTCATGCACCTAGACACAAAGGTAAACTTTATTCAATCTTTAATTGAAAACATGCATGTAAACAATTAAGAGTTAGTTTAATAAATGAGCTAGTTTGATGAATGAACTAGTTTAATTAATGAACTAACTTTATTCAATGAACTAATAATCTTGAATGAACTAGTTTAATCAATGAACTACTTAGTTAAATGAAGTGTATAACTAAATGAACTACATGTTTAAATGCAACGCATGCTTTAATGAACAACATGTTTATTGAATGCAATGAATGTTATGCAAACTTTAAATTCTCATGCAAATTCATGCATAAGCAAAGTAAAGTGTTCCTCCCTTATTATTTCTTCTTTCTCACGTCCCAAGCTTGATGTAAACATATTTTCCATGGCTGCTTGGAACTCCTTGGCCCTTGCTCGAGTAATGGGGCCACCTGGGTACTTCTCTGGGTCTTTGTCATTGACGTTCATATCAGTCCCTCCCTCTTTAAGGCGATTTGTCCCCAAATCGTCATCTACATCATAAGGAGATAGGTCAGCAACATTGAAGGTTGCACTAACATTAAACTCACCTGGAAGATCTAATTGATAGGCATTGTCATTGATCTTCTTGACTATTTGGAATGGTCCATCTCCCCGTGGCATTAATTTGGACTTTCGTTGAGCCGGGAACCTTTCTTTCCTCATGTGCAGCCACACCCAATCCCCTGGCTCAAAGGAAATTCGCTTACGACCCTTATTTGCTTGCTGCTCATATTGCTTGGTTCGTTTTTCAATGTTCTCCCGCACTTGTTGATGAAGCTTCTTAACAAATTCAGCTTTATTAAGTCCATCTTTATTCACAATTTGATCAGCGGGTAATGGTAACAAGTCTATCGGTGTTAATGGATTGAATCCATACACCACTTCAAAAGGCGTCGCCCTGTAGTACTATGGATCGAACGGTTGTATGCAAACTCCACATGTGGTAAACTCTCCTCCCATGTTTTCAAATTCTTCCTAATGATGGATCAAGTAACATAGAAAGTACTCGGTTCACCACTTCAGTTTGGCCATCCGTTTGAGGGTGGCAAGTGGTGGAGAATAGTAACTTAGTACCAATCTTACTCCATAGGGCTCTCCAAAAGTGACTTAAGAACTTCACATCCCGATCAGACACAATAGTTCTTGGTATGCCATGTAACCTTAAGATTTCCCTGAAAAACAAAGTAGCAATATGTGAGGCATCATTAGTTTTGTTACAGGGGAATGAAATGAGCCATTTTGGAGAATCTATCCACAACTACAAAGATGGAATCTTTGTTATTCTTGGTACGTGGAAGCCCTAGCACAAAATCCATTGAAATATCCATCCATGGTGCTTCCGGTATGGGTAGTGGTGTGTAAAGTCCATGTGGCATGACTTTAGATTTGGCCTTCCTGCAAGTGATGCATCGCTCACACAACCTCTCCACATCTCGTTTCATTTTAGGCCAATATAGGTGCTCTTGAAGTATAGCCAAAGTCTTTGCTATCCCAAAATGTCCCATTAATCCTCCTCCATGAGCTTCCTTAGTTAGCAATTCACGCATGGAACCTTGAGGGATGCATAGTCTTCCTTCCTTAAATAGGAAACCATCATGCTTATAGTATTTTTCAATTGACCTTTTCTCACAAGCTTTGTAAATCTCTCCAAAATCAGAGTTAGAGACATATAAGTCTTTAATAAAAACAAAACCCAATAACTTAGATTCCAAAGTGTTTAAAAGAATATACCTCCGTGACAATGCATCGGCAACTATATTCTCCTTACCTTTCTTGTACTTGATAACATATGGGAAAGTTTCAAGAAACTCCACCCATTTGGCATGCCTTTTGTTGAGTTTATGCTGCCCCGGATATGTTTCAATGCCTCATGATCAGTGTGAATGATGAACTCCTTAGGCCAAAGGTAATGTTGCCATGTTTCCATTGCCCTCACAAGAGCATACATCTCCTTGTCATAGGTAGGGTAATTAAGCGTAGCTCCACTTAATTTTTCACTGAAATAGGCTATAGGACGTCCACCTTGAGACAAAACTGCTCCAATTCCTACACCTGATGCATCACATTCAATTTCAAAAGTTAGATTAAAATCAGGTAGAGCAAGTAAAGGGGCATGTATTAAACAATCTTTAATGCTATTAAAGGACTTCTCTTGATCTTCCCCCAAAAGAATTTAGAATTCTTCTTAATAACACTTGTTAGTGGGGCGGCTATGGTGCTAAAGTTGGGGACGAATCTTGATAAAAACTTGCAAGTCCATGGAAGCTCCTAACTTGAGAAATGCTTGCTGGTCGTGGCCACTCTTCAATGGCTTTAACCTTCTCTTTGTCCACCTCCAAGCCTTCAGAACTCACAACGAAACCTAGGAAAACAACCCTGTCAAGTACAAAATGTACATTTTTGTAAGTTAGCAAACAGTTTTTCCTTCCTCAAAACTAGCAAAACTGACCTTAAATGTTGAACATGTTCTTCCATGGTTTTACTATAGATTAGAATGTCATCAAAGTAAACCACACAAAACTTACCCAAGAATGGCCTAAGAACATGATTCATTAACCTCATAAACGTGCTTGGAGCATTAGTTAAGCCAAAAGGCATAACCAACCACTCATAAAGGCCTTGCTTAGTTTTGAATGCTGTTTTCCACTCATCACCTTCCCGCATTCGTATTTGGTGGTAACCACTTTTAAGATCAATCTTGGAAAAGAGGTTAGAACCACTAAGCTCATCTAACATGTCATCTAAGCGAGGAATAGGGTGACGATACTTTACCGTAATTTTGTTTACCGCTCGGCAGTCCACACACATGCGCCAAGTTCCATCCTTCTTTGGCACAAGTAGAGAACTGCACGGCACATGGGCTAAGGCTTTCCCTCACGTAGCCTTTTGACATCAACTCAGATACTTGCCTTTGCAACTCCTTAGTTTCTTCGGGTTGCTTGATGCGCTGGTCGGTTTGGAATGACGGCTCCGGGAACAAAGTCTATTTGATGTTCTATGCCACGAATAGGTGGCAGCCCACTTGGTATTTCCTCCGGAAATAGGTCATCAAACTCCTGCAATAAAGACACAACAAAAGCAGGCAAATTTTGATCAAGGTAGTTAGTATTCAAGAAATTTTCCTTGTACATGAGCACAAGTTGCTGTCATTAAACTCTTTTTCAACTCTCTCTCTTTAGAAAGAATGCTGATTTTCCTTCCCTCATTTTGATCACACTCCTTTGCTTTTACCTCCATTTTGGTCTCTCTCTCTTTGGCTTTTTCAATTTTTCCTCTCAACAAAATTTGGTCTTCATGTATTTGTTTTGGAGAAAGTGGGGCTAAAGTGATATTCTTTGCTTCATGGGTGAACGTATACCGGTTGGTATACCCGTCATGGATCACTCGCCTATCAAATTGCCAAGGCCTTCCAAGTAATAAATGGCTTGCGTGCATTGGAACGACATCGCATAATACCTCGTCTTTGTACTTCCCAATAGAGAAAACAATTCGAACTTGTTTGGTCACCTTGAGTTCTCCTCCATCGTTGAGCCATTGTAGCTTATAAGGTTGTGGATGCTTTGTTGTTGCCAAGCCAAGTGTATCTACCATTAAGGTACTAGCAACATTAGTGCAACTACCACCATCAATAATAACAAAGCATACCTTTCCTCCAACATGGCAACGAGTATGGAAGATATTTTCTCGTTGTTCATTTCCTCCAACGGATTGTACGTTTAGGCTTCTTTTGACAACAAGAACCTCTCCTTCCACGCCATACTCTAATTCTTCTTCTTCGATGGCAACATCTTCATTCTCATCCTCTTCTTGTTCCGATTCAACTTCTCCATCATCTCGAAGAAGCATGGTGTTGCGGTTCGGACATTGGCTTGCAATGTGTCCACGCCCCAAACACTTAAAACATTGTATGTCACGGGAACGATTTGGAGTAGCGGTAGTCTTACCCTTGCTGGTTTCGCAATGGGCTTACTTCCTTCGGTGGTCCTCCTTTTTCGTGGGACGGTATTGGAGGAGTCTTCTTGTATGAACTTTGCCCCATTTTGATGTTGAACTCCCATAAGATCGTGTGGCACCCTTTCTTTTGAGCTGTTTTTCCACTTTCATGGCCATATGCACCATGTCTTCCATCTCCACATAATGTTGCAACTCGACCACGTTCGCAATGTCCGGATTTAGTCCCGCTAGAATCTTGCCATTGTGGCTTCTCGATCCTCGTCGATGTTGGCTCGAATCATGGACACCTCCATCTCTTTGTAGTAATCTTCAACACTTCGGTTACCTTGTGAAAGATTTTGAAGACGGTTGAATAACTCTCGATGGTAGTGGGTTGGAATGAATCGCCTTCGCATCACCGCTTTCATTTCATCCCATGTAGTGATAGGATGTTCTCCATTGCGTCTCCTACTTGATGTCAATTGATCCCACCATATTAGTGCATAATCCGTAAACTCAATGGCAGCGAGTTTTACCTTTTTAAGCTCTGAATAGTTATGGCACTCAAAAATGTGCTCAACCTTCTTTTCCCATGCAAGATAGGTTTCAGGATCCGTTCTTCCTTGAAAAGGAGGAATGGTAATCTTGATGTTGCTGAGATTATCGTCTACTCGTGGTCGAGCTCTCTGGCCTTGTTGTACCATGCTATGTTGGGATACTTGATCTTGCACATCATCTACTTCAACTTCTTCAGGATACTCCTCATTACCCTGATTAGCTTGTGAAATTTCAAGCTGGTCTATTCGTTCTATTAGGGGCTCCAATTGCTCTTGGATCATTTTGGCCATTGCTTGAAGCATAGCCTGATTTTGCAAATTGGGAACTCCTTCACCACTATGACCAGATCTTTGTGACATGTTAGATAAAGAAACAAAAGAAATTAAACCTTACTAACACAAAATCTCACCTTTCCACTCCAAAGAAAATGCACTCACACTCGTGTTTCACTCTCGGTTAGGCTTTTCCCTTTAATGCACACTCATGCCTTTTACCACTCGTGCTTTATTTTCAAGTCCTTTTGGGAACTTCCTCAAGGCTTACAAGTGTCTCGTGGACTTAATTTGAAACAATTCTAGCTTGGTAGGAGAATGATGAATAATAAAAGGATAATGACTTCAAAAAGAAAGAATTACTAAGAATAGGTAAAGGAATTTGTAATTCAGCAATAAGAAATGATGTATTGTAATTTTTTTTAAACAAGAATAGACTGCTCCCTCCCTCTTTAAGATTTTTTTTGATTTTTTTTTTTGATTTTTTTTTTGATTTTTTTTTACTAACCCGGGAGAGAGAAAAATAATACGCTTACTGAATCGTCTAGGCTCTGATACCAAATGATATGATCTCGACTATGAGTTTTGAATCATATATGTGAATGCCCGATCGTGATTCTAGTAAGAACTCTGCAGTGCTTTGAATGTATTCTGAAATTACTCAAACAACAATGTAAGTAGAAATAGATAAATAAGAAATAGAAATAATGGGATGAAAGATATGTAGAAGGGGTGTAGGAAGAGTGATAGTTGTGATTATGGAAGGAAAAAAAATAAAAGATGAAAATGTAGGTGAAGATGATGGGGTGTTGGCGTTAAGATGAAGAAATTCAAAGGATGGATTGTGACCCCCTAACTATAAAGAGTTAGGAACCAGCAATATAATAAAGTGGAAATGAAGTGGTAGGATATGGAACGTGACCCACTAGCTATAGATGAGCTAGGAACCAACGCTATAACAAAAGGGAAATGGATGAAGACTACAAGACTAACTTGAAGCCGATAAAGTTCCACAAGAGAACAAGAATGAAAGCAATCTTTCAAAGATGTTTTATATATTCAAAGTGTGTCTTACAATGATCCTAAAGATGCCTATTTATAGTAGAAGTAGGCAGAATATGAAAAGGTGTTACAAGAAAGATGAATGCTCATCTTAATGCACTTGAATACACATGAATGCTTTGTCCTTTCTTCTCATCTTCAAAGCTGATTAGTTTAGACAAATTGAGGTTGAATTTAGTCATATTTTCGTCCAAATTAAGAAGGACTCTTGGGCTGCCTTGTTTTGCTATTCATATGAAGAGAAAGAGGATGAATGTGGACAAGGATGAATGTAGACATCCTTGCTGTCCAGTTTAAGTGCAACTCTTCATCTTCCAAGCTGATTAATATGACTTGAATGTCATAAAAAGGTGAGTTTCATCCAGCCTTCATTTCATGTCTCCTCAATGAATTTTGAAACCCCCACTTGAATGGTGATAACATCAACCTTGAATGCCTTGAATTTGCTGAATTAAGATGGCCATCAATTGCTTGTCTCTTGGTAGAAGATGAAAGAACTCTTCCTTGGCTCAAATTCATTCAAATCATCCATGCATAAAATTCCCGTAATAAAAATTTCAGCCTGCACTGTCTTCAGTAAATCATTAAATATCTCAAGCTCCTGATATCAGATTGAGGTGATTCAAAAGGCATTGGAAAGCTAAGAGATGGAGGAATAACGTCAATTGATTTCTGGATCCAAACACGTCTGTATCGCATCCAGAATTGAAGACATTCTGCTGATATTCTTGCATCTGGTAAAACCGTTCATCTTCCCTCATGCACCTAGACACAAAGGTAAACTTTATTCAATCTTTAATTGAAAACATGCATGTAAACAATTAAGAGTTAGTTTAATAAATGAGCTAGTTTGATGAATGAACTAGTTTAATTAATGAACTAACTTTATTCAATGAACTAATAATCTTGAATGAACTAGTTTAATCAATGAACTACTTAGTTAAATGAAGTGTATAACTAAATGAACTACATGTTTAAATGCAACGCATGCTTTAATGAACAACATGTTTATTGAATGCAATGAATGTTATGCAAACTTTAAATACTCATGCAAATTCATGCATAAGCAAAGTAAACTGTTCCTCCCTATTATTTCTTCTTTCTCACGTCCCAAGCTTGATGTAAACATATTTTCCATGGCTGCTTGGAACTCCTTGGCCCTTGCTCGAGTAATGGGGCCACCTGGGTACTTCTCTGGGTCTTTGCCATTGACGTTCATATTTGGTGAATGAAATGAGTTATAAACACAACCAGCAAAGATGGAATCATGTTATTTGGACGCGAAATTTGGGAAAATCCACGAGGGTATGATTTTAGATTTGGCTCTTCCGCATGATGAATCGTGTAAACCATGCAAATACTCTGCCTATTTAGGCAGTGATAGGTCGTTTGAAGTATAGCTAAAGTCTTTTATCCTAAAATGTCCTATTAATCTCTCCATGAGCTTTTATTTAGCTTACGCGATGGAACGTTCCGGGATGCAGGTCTTCCTTCCTAAATAGGAAATCATCATGCTTGCGCAGTATTTTTTCACCGACCTTTTCTCACAAGCTTTGTAAATCTCTCCAAAAATCAGAGTCAGAGACAGGCAGTCTTTTAATAAAACAAAACCAATAACTAGATTTCAAAGTGTTTAAAAGAATAGTACTCTGACAATGCACGCAACATATTCTTACCTTCTTGTACTTGATAACATATGGGAAAGTTTCAGAAACTCCACCCCATTGGCATGCCTTTTTGTTGGTTATGCCCTATATGTTTCAATGCCTCGTGACTCGTGTGAATGATGAACCCTTAGGCCAAAGCAAAATGTTGCCATGTTTCCATTGCCCTCACAAGGCATACATCTGTCATATGCGTGTACCAGCGTGGCTCCACTTAATTTTTTTCATCCAACAAACTGGAGACGCAACTTAGGACAAAATCGCTTCAATTCCACACCTACATCTCATTCAATTCGAAAATTGGGTAAAATCGGGTAAGAGCAAAAACAAAGAAGGCATGTATTAAACAATCTTTAATGCTATTAAAGGACTTCTTGATCTTCCCCAAAAAAAGAATTAGAGTCTTTTTTAATAATAATTGTTTAACTATGGTTCTTTGAGAAGTTGAGGGCAATCTTTTACGACAAAAAACTTTGCAAGTCCCATGGGTGCTAACTCAGAAATGCTTGCTGGTCGTATTACTATCGGCTTTTAACCCTTCTTTCACCTCCAAGCCTTCAGAACTCTGTGAACCTAGGAAAACAACGTCAGTACAAAATGTACATTTTTGAAGTTAACAAATGATTTTTCCTTCTCAAACTAGCAAATCGACAACTTAAATGTTGAACATGTTCTTCCATGGTTTTACTATAGACAGAATGTCATCAATCAAACCACACAAAACTTACCCAAGAATGGCCTAAGAACATGATTCATTAACCTCATAAAAGTGCTTAATTATTAGTTAAGCCAAAAGGCATAAACAACCGCTCGCAAAGGCCTTTGCTTTAGTTTTTTGAATGTAGTTTTCCACTCATCACCTTCCCGCGTGCCATATTTGGTAGTAACCACTTTTTAAGATCAATCTTGAAAAGAAGGTTAGAACCACTAAGCTCATCAATATGTCATCTAAATAAGGAATAGGTGATTTAGACATTTACTGATTTTGTTTACTCTTCGACAATCCCACACACATCGCCAGGTTCCATCCTTTCTTTTGCACGTAGAACCGGTGACGGGTACATGGGCTGGAACTTCTTTCCCGGTAGTGCTTTTGACATCAATCCGACATTGTTTTTGTAACTCTTTAGTTTCTTGAGGTTGCTTGATACGTCACGGTTTGGAATGACGGTTCGAACAAGTCTATTTGATGTTCTATGTGCTACGAATAGGTGGCAGCCCATTTCTGCATTTCCTCCCAAATAGGTCATCAAACCCTAATAAAGACACAAACAAAAGCAGTAAATTTTGATCAAGGTGAAGTTAGTATTCATTGAAATTCTTCCTGTACATGAGCACAAGTGCTTCCTTTGCTGTCATTGTAAACTCTTTTCAACTCTCTCTTAGAAAGAATGCTGATTTTCCTCATTTGATCACACTCCTTTGCTTTTACCTCCATTTTTGGTCTCTCTCTGCCTTTTGTGACTTCTCTCACTTATTCTCTATGTATTTGTTGAGAGTGGCTAAAGTGATTTTCTACTGTTTCATGTAGAACGGAGCAATGTTGGTATACCCGCTATGGATCACTTCATTTAATAAATTGCTGTGCCTCTAAGTAATAAATGGGTTATGCGGTATTGAATCAAGACGATAATAATTGCTTCTTGTACTTTCCTAATAGAGAAAATACCTAACTTGTTTGGTCACCTTGAGTTTCTCTATCATCGCTGAGCCACTAAATTTTTATAAGTGTCAGGATGCTGGTTGTTGCTAAGCCAAGTGTATTTACTTATTAAGGTACTTCAGTAAATATTAGTGCAATTCACTACTATCAATACAGCATACTTTTCTCCAACATGGCAACCCAGTATGGGAAGATATTTTTCTCGTTGTTCATTTCTCCAACGGATTGTACAAGTAGGCTTCTTTTTTGACAAGTCATGAACCCTTCTCCTTTCCACGCCAGATCCTAATTTCTCTTTTCTTCGATGGCACTACATTGGCATTCTCATCCTGATACTCAATGGTCAAGTCGTAATCCTTAACTTCAAGCTCTTGTGATCCGTGAAGATCACGCACTTCTCACCATAGAGGTAATGTCGCCAAATTTTCAAAGCGAAAACCACAGCCGCAAGCTCCAAATCATGAGATGGATAATTGCGCTCATGAACTTTCAACTGCCTCGATGCAAAGGACACAACCTTCCTGTCCTGGATCAGCATACAACCCAAGCCGACATACGACGCATCACTATAAACCATAAACTCCTTCCCAGATTCAGGCTGAATCAGCACGGGGCGTGTGTCGAGCTTCCTTTAACTTCTCAAAACTATGTTGCTGCTTCTTCGTCCCACACGTACAGAATATTCTTCTGTAACAACTTGGTTAACAGAGCTGCAATACTCGAAAACCCCCCAACAAAAGGGCGATAATAACCAGCCAACCCAAGAAAACTTCGCACCTCCGATGCTGACTTGGGTGGCTTCCAATTGAGAATAACCTCAATCTTCTGTGGATCAAAGCGAATACCCTCCGCGGACACCACATGACCTAGGAATGTCACTTCCTTAAGCCAAAACTCACACTTGCTTAACTTGGCATATAACTGATTATCCTTCATCACTTGCAACACAACCCGCAAATGTCGAACATGCTCTTTCTCGGTACGAGAGAGTACACGAGAATATCATCTATGAACACCACTACAAACTGATCAAGATACTCATGAAACACTCTATTCATCATGTCCATAAACTCAGCCAGGGCATTTTTCAATCTGAAATGCATGACCAGAAACTCATAATGCCCATACCTCGTACGAAACGCGGCCTTATGCACATCCACATCCTTAACCTTCAATTGATAATATCCCAATCTTAAATCTATCTTGGAAAACACCGCTGCTCTACGAAATTGATCAAACAAATCATCAATTCACGGTAACGGGTACCTATTCTTTACCGTCAACTTGTTCAACTAACGATAATCAATGCACATACGCATTGTACCATCTTTCTTTTTCATGAAGAGAACAGGCGCACCCCAGGGAGAAATGCTTGGTCGAATGAACCCATGATCCAGCAACTCCTGAAGCTGTGACTTCAACTCCTTCAATTCTTTCGGTGCCATCCTATAAGGAGCAATGGAACCGGTGTTGTACCCTCGTATGTCTCAATATGAAACTCCACCTCTCTATCCAGAGGCAAACCCGGCAACTCCTCAAGAAAAACCTCAGGAAAGTCACAAATAGTCTGAATGTCTTGCACTCGAACACCCTTGGCTTTTGGATTCATAACAATAGCCAAATAAGCTTGGCAGACATTAAACATCATTTTCTCTTCTCTAATAGCCGAAACCACATTGGACAGGAGCTTAACATTCTCGCCAACCACCACAACCTCATAGTTGTCGGCTAATGATATGATCTCAACTATGAGTTTTGAATCATATATGTGAATGCCCGATCGTGATTCTAGTAAGAACTCTGCAGTGCTTTGAATGTATTCTGAAATTACTCAAACAACAATGTAAGTAGAAATAGATAAATAAGAAATAGAAATAATGGGATGAAAGATATGTAGAAGGGGTGTAGGAAGAGTGATAGTTGTGATTATGGAAGAAAAAAAATAAAAGATGAAAATGTAGGTGAAGATGATGGGGTGTTGGCGTTAAGATGAAGAAATTCAAAGGATGGATTGTGACCCCCTAACTATAAAGAGTTAGGAACCAGCAATATAATAAAGTGGAAATGAAGTGGTAGGATATGGAACGTGACCCACTAGCTATAGATGAGCTAGGAACCAACGCTATAACAAAAGGGAAATGGATGAAGACTACAAGACTAACTTGAAGCCGATAAAGTTCCACAAGAGAACAAGAATGAAAGCAATCTTTCAAAGATGTTTTATATATTCAAAGTGTGTCTTACAATGATCCTAAAGATGCCTATTTATAGTAGAAGTAGGCAGAATATGAAAAGGTGTTACAAGAAAGATGAATGCTCATCTTAATGCATTGAATACACATGAATGCTTTGTCCTTTCTTCTCATCTTCAAAGCTGATTAGTTTAGACAAATTGAGGTTGAATTTAGTCATATTTTCGTCCAAATTAAGAAGGACTCTTGGGCTGCCTTGTTTTGCTATCATATGAAGAGAAAGGGGATGAATGTGGACAAGGATGAATGTAGACATCCTTGCTGTCCAGCTTAAGTGCAAGTCTTCATCTTCCAAGCTGATTAATATGACTTGAATGTCATAAAAGGTGAGTTTCATCCAGCCTTCATTTCATGTCTCCTCAATGAATTTTGAAACCCCCACTTGAATGGTGATAACATCAACCTTGAATGCCTTGAATTTGCTGAATTAAGATGGCCATCAATTGCTTGTCTCTTGGTAGAAGATGAAAGAACTCTTCCTTGGCTCAAATTCATTCAAATCATCCATGCATAAAATTCCCGTAATAAAAATTTCAGCCTGCACTGTCTTCAGTAAATCATTAAGTATCTCAAGCTCCCGATATCGGATTGAGGTGATTCAAAAGGCATTGGAAAGCTAAGAGATGGAGGAATAACGTCAATTGATTTCTGGATCCAAACACGTCTGTATCGCATCCAGAATGGAAGACATTCTGCTGATATTCTTGCATCTGGTAAAACCGTTCATCTTCCCTCATAAGTTCGATTATGGTGAAGGAATGGAAATGAAAAGGATGGTGAAATGAAATGAAAAGGGTGATAGTATTTGGACCTCAGGCTTCAAAGCCAACTATACATAAAACTAACTTAATCTAAAGTTTCTTAAGTAGAATGTCTTTAAAGTGCGTAAATGACTTGGAGCGTGGTTTATGAACCTAGAACACTAGTATAGATGGAAAGATAGGAGATACCCACAAGCAAAATGCAGATTTTGATCGATAATATGTTCTTAAAATAACAAGTTTGAGAAAACCTCACAAAAGATAGAATATATTTTAAAAGAAAGTTGTGTTTACAAATGCAAAATGGGCCCTATTTATAGTTTACTAGATTTGGGATTATTTAAATATCTAAACTAACCTTGGTTAAAAACCATTTAAAGGGCCTTGTGTTGGTTCTAAAGGGTGATTTATGGAATTAATTTAGAATGATTAAACCTTCAAGTTTACTTTTATGGTCATTTCCCTCTAAAAGTAATTAAGCAAGTTCCTAAAAGGCTGGTTACTTTTTGTCCCTTAGGGAGGAGACATGTCCTTAAAGGTTGACCTAGATGTATTAGCTTGAGCTGAGATGAGCTAAATAGATAGGGTGAATAATCACTTAATTTCTGAGCTTGTTTGAGCTGCTGAAATTAAAACTTTTAAACAAAAAAAAGCTTATCCTGGATAGTGTCCTTGAGCTTGTGATACATGTACCACAAGGCAATTCCAAAGGACAAGATGGACTTACTTTCCACTTGGCCCAATAACAAGGCAAGTCTAAGCTAATCAAAAGGACAAAGCTGAATTCGACCGTCCAAGTATTCGTGAGCCAAAGGTTACAAGCTGCCATGAAAAAAGAAGAAATTTCTTGAAGGAAGTCACATAACATCCTTCAAGAATAATTGGGTCACAAAAACTCAACTTGCTGCACCTTTGGAATGGATATCCATGAGCCTTTAGATGTCCATTAATTA